>JAZGTJ010004981.1:0-28914 GCA_036877575.1 Botia almorhae
TTTCTAAAGAAAAGAGCAAAAGAAGTTTTGAGGCCAGTCTTTTCATGAAACAGAAAGACAGTCCCTTGATCACAGTTCTGGGATCAGAGAGTTACAAATCAAAGCGACCCGGCTTCTCTGTGTGTGTGGTGGGGAGGGAGCACAGATGACAGATCTGGATAGATCTGCTACCCAGCTGACAATTTTAGGTTGTACGAACGTTTCCCTAACATTTCCATTAAGCGTAACTTGAACTGTCTAACCAAAACTGTCCAGTTTTTTAGATGTTGTAGTAACATTATTGCTTAGCTATAAGAACGTTATTCAAGCTTTTTTAAATTCTATAGCATTCCACTGACAACATTTTTGACATATGATATATAACTTTAAATAGTGTTCCGTTAGCATTACTGCAAGAATGTTTTCTTTAGCCAACGTTCTGAGAACGTTCCGTGTTAGCTGGGTAGGCCTCCAGCCTCTTCAGTACATCACAGAAAGCAGCGACTGTCATCCGTGGAGACTAATTCAGATGGTCATTAGATTCAAGCGTGTGACATCAGTGACCCCTCTGCTCCTCTGTTGCTATGTGTGTTACACCAGCGAGCAGCTCAATGCGTCACGTCAGCAGTGCTAATTCAGTGTCTCACAGATCACACGGGCAGATCTTCAGATCTTTGCGTGTGCAGAGAGTAACCGCATGTGTCTGTGTTCCTAGAACATTTTTTAACATTTGCTTAATGTGAACATTAGGAAAACGTTTTTACAACCTAACATTGTTAGCTGTCAAGACCCAGCAGTCATAACAGTTTCTTGCAATAAAATGTCTGTTTACAGTTTTTGTCTCCTCTCTGTTCCTCCACACTCACACAATGGATCATTTACCATCATTCAGAATGTGATACGATGAATATTTTACTGCGCCACGAGTCCTTTCCATGTTTGATCAATCACTGCATTACAATCCAAATCACACTGTTGATCTTTTCTGTAACCAATCAGATGTGCTCAGCGGTGAGTTTGCTAACATGATCTGACGCGTGTGTGTGCGTCGGGAGTCACATACGCCGTCTCACAGCAGAGAACAGAGTGGTAAGTTCTTAAAGAGAGATAAATGAACGTTGTTATATCTGACAATCATGTGGCGGTCCCCCTGGTGTCGTGTCAGCATTGATTTAACGCGGGGCCAAACGTCCTGATTATGTAAAACCGATGTGAAAAGCTGGTGCTATTTATAAACTCTGTTCACATCGTCAGCCATCATTGCAAGCCGAGACCAGACAAGGCAGAGAGTTGTGTCAAATAAACCAGTGGGAGGAAGGGTTGGCCGGGCCTGAACCTCTGCGCCCATCACCATGGTGATAAGCGTCACATTCCAGGCTAGCAAGATGCCCGGCGCAGCTGCATATTTGCATAATCAAATGATAGTCTGATAAAAGGAAATTGCGAGACAAACAGTAATGTAATGGAGGGTGGTAAAATAATCATTAGGCGGACGGGTTTGACCTTTGGCGATGTTTTTCCTTGCGCACAAAATGACACGCTCAATCTTGCGTGACCTGAATGCGACGCATGTAAAAGGCATGAAGGTTTGTGTCTACAGGTGTTGATAAATGTCTGCTTAAGACATGAGATTATTAGTTGTCATTTTCATGAAACGTATTACTTATTACTGTTATACAGTATCCAAACAATTAAAAAGTAATAAAATGAATTTGTAAATTAATCATTAAATATGTCAATAAACCACTTCTAAAGAAGTCAATAAATGACTTCTGCCTCTCTACCGCCATCTCTGTTCAAGTCATAAAACTGCAGGTGACTCTACATGCTTTTTATTACACGTGTTGAATTCAAATGAAGTCACAAATGAAGAACTGACATTACCCACAAAATCCAGCCTGACAGCTCAACTCTTTAGGCAAAACATGGTAAAATTCGAGAGTGAAAAATGACATGGACATTTGTTCTTGACAGGTTTCTTCATTTAAAAGCCTGAGGCGTACATGGATCTTCATGTAACTAATGAGAAATTATTCTCAAGACACTTCTAAATGTACTCGATTTTCTTCTGATATATTTTCCAGGCAGCAGATCTGATTATGGCCCCTGACTGAGTGATGCTGTTTTATCCAGGCGCAGGTCAAGTTCACCCAGACTGACTGATATAAACCAGCAGGAACATCTGGTGTATTTCTTCCAAGGTTAAGCAGTTCTGCTCCATGATAGTCTCCAATTAAAATACATTTATCAGGGTTAATGCACAAAGCCTACAGTCAGGTAATTACATCGCGATATGGTGGTTAAACTATCATTTCATATATTATGCTGTAACTCCTGTTGATTCATTCAGAATGATTCCAAATTAAACATGCATGTTATTTTATGCCATGAAATGTTATTAATCAACAATGATGAGGGAATATATTTTAAGGTAACTTTATTTCAACCGATCCAAATTCTGTCTTTATTTATTCGCCTTTATTTAGTTACAAACCTGTGGATGAAGCACGACCAGAAAACACTTAGCATTTGGTTCTTTTTTATTTTTTAGTAGTAAGGGCTGTGCCAAATTACAACTTTCTAGAAATGTTCTTTTAAGGTTATTTTTGCAACAAAAACTAATGTTTCCAGAACATTCAAACTTGTTTGCTGGGATAATGGAAATGATTGGGGAATAAATGCTGGTAAGATCCAAAAATGTATCAAAATATCACATAAAAGTTTGAGACAGTGACAGAAAAACACAGTTGTATCTGACATCTGATATTTTTAACAGAATTTTCCATTTAGCAGAAATTGTCTAGAATGGATATCAACATCTCTCAGCTCTCTCTAAAAAGTGTTTTTCACTTTTATAAGGTCACTGGGAGAAATCATTGATGATTAAAATAAAGGTTGGGCATTAAATTCGTCTTTCTTATTTTATCAGATGGTTATATCAGGGATGATCTGGTCATTGTTCCTGCTAAGAGGTTTTAAAATTAGCTGTGTTCTCAGGTGTATTCAAAACACTCCTTTTTTATTGACAGATTCCAACTGACAAAATGATGTTTTGTCTTCTGTATTGCCTCTCAAAACACTTCATTCAGGTTTTCATCACCTGCGCTTCGCGAAAGTTTAGCCACTGGAGGCGACACGCGCGAAAGTTGCTATTCCACTCAAACGTAATGAGCTTTTAAAACCGTACCGCTGGTTATGATCTAATAAACAATTTTAAAACCTTGATTAAATTTCCTTTAAAACCCATTTACATTTCATTACAAAACCAGGCGATGATTTAGAGCTGCAATTTTGAGTCAATCTATGGGAAATTTATATTCGCACGGGAGGTGAAAAAGCTGAGCCCTGGAAATTTCACCGTCCAGTGTTGGGCTGGTCCACCGCGGTCAGAGAAATTGCATTTAAAATGCCATGAGAATGAGTGCAGCCAGCGCATTTATCCACACTATACAAGACTGGAGAAAACTTCATTACAGAACATTGTTGACCTGTATTACATCAAACAAAGGTACATGATATTTTGGCATAAAAAGTAATATTCCCATGAAGTATAAAATGTGTTATATGTTATTTTGATGTTCTAGGAACATTTAAAAGTCCATTTTTTGTACATTGTAGTAACAGTATTGTTTGTTTTTAAGACTGTTATTCAAACTTTTTTAATTCTGTAATGTTTTCCAAACAACTTCAGAATAATTGGATATATGATATACAATGTTAAAAAAGGTTATACTAACGTTACTGCAAGAAAGTAATTTTATTTTACTTTGTTAACTTTAAGAGAACTTTTAGCACATTTTAAGCGATGTTCTGAGAACGTTTCCTGTTAGCTGGTGAGTCTCAGTGTGATGGCCAACTTTGACAGCTTTGCTGTTTTTCAGTTCTGACTGGTGTCGGCTCTCTCAGCCAAAACGCATTGGACGGGCCGGGCTTGTAAGTGCTCCCAGCCTCCGAATTGGTGCTTGACATCCTGTACGCTCTGGCTCAGAGAGGCAGAGATTAAGCAGGTCAGCACTAATGAAACGGTCGCATTTGGTTCGCTCTACAGACTGTCTCTGGAGGCGCACTGTGAGACTGTTTTGAGGGCCCGTGAAGAAATAAATGACAGTTTTATTCATTTTGGCTGTGATTGGCAAGCTTTGTATTGAGGCGAGATTGAATTAAAGAACATGATTCAAGAGGATCATTGCAAACTACAATATAATGAGCCTCATAAAATCTTGGATTTTTGTAGACATGCAGCAACTTTGTACGTTTCCCTTTGTGTAAAAGCTGAACTTTGAAATGATAATTGAACGGCGTGGATGTTGAATATTTAAAAAAAAGTTTTGTTCGTATGGCTTCTGAAAAATGCATCACACAAAAAATTGCAAAATAGTTACGATAGTCAGTGAAGTGAGAAATTGTCATTTTTATAACGTTGCTGCATTTACAAGACTGTAGTAAACAAACAGTATAAAGATGTCTCTCTGTGGATGCTTTTATTTCTCAGCACACCAATTGGGTGCAAATGACGCGTTACATTTGGATTAAAAGGCTATAATAACATTACACAGGCATACAGTCTATCCAAGTGTGTCCATCATTAAGATTAATCTTGTGTATTTTAATTGCAGAGAAATATTTCTGTCTCAGTTCAAAACTTTTTCAGTACACAATGTTTGCATGATGCAATTCAGAGGAACTTCCCAGCTAACAATTTTAAGTTTTAAATTTTAAGTAAAATTTGTTCCCAATAAGTAACAAAAACTTTAAAAATGTATGGAAGTTCTAGGAATATTCTAACATTCAAACGTCCTGTTTCTTAGATGTTGAATTAAGGCTATTGTTTGGTTATAGGAACGTTATTCATTCTGTAATGTCACTGCAAGAATGTTTTTTGATAACCTTGAGAGAACTTTAGCAGACATTCGGAGAACGTTTTGTGTTATCTGGGTTTTGTGTTATCAGTGTAAATTTGCAATACAGTTAAATAAGAGACGTGTCTTTCCGTGGATCCTGGCAGGAAGGTCAGAGCTCTGCCTAATTACAACTTTCTCAGAAAATCTTTGACTACCTTTATCAGTCTTTCAGCTGTTAATTAAGAATAGTGATATTAAATGAGGTTGGTCACTGCGCTCAGAGGCGCTGGCGTAATTTTGAGGATATGAGCTACATGACGTTACTGTCAGGGATGTTCAGCCCAGATTCGTCCATTTAGCATGCTAGCGCCATGGGAGGCAAAACAATACTGATGTGACTCTACCTGGAATAACGATGACTTATTGCACATCCTGTGCTAAATTCTTAGAAATTGTTTTGCTTTGCTGTGAAAGTCACACACAAACACGACAACCACAATGAAAGAAGACTATTAATATGGAGTGTTCTGAACCTTCCAATTATGTTTCATGGAACTAATCATAGTGTATTGAATTGTATATAATTGTCTACATGCTTCTGCATCTTAAGATACAGTTAGTTATGAGACTGATGTTCAGACCTGTGGAGCAGTTCGAGTTTGACACATCTCATCTGTGTTGTTGACTGGGATGAAGATAGCAGGAGACATTTGTCCTCCATATTCACAAGTTTATGTGTGCATCATTGAACAACTTCCTGTTGTACAGTACAGTTTGAGACTCATTCAATAATTTTATCTTTATTTATTATTAAACGTTCTTACAGCCTCAAAATCGGTAATGAATCACTGTTTGGTCAATAATAAATATTGTTCATTGTACAAAACATTATTTATCCAGAATCAGCTACTGTCAAAGGGCGCATTTTTAGAGAAAGATCACTTTCGTGGTGTAGTAATGACATCTACCAGCAGGAGCTAACCGGTCTATGCTAACCAGCCTACAGCCATTGAATAACCAAATTAACTACATAACTCTTTACCTATTTGGTCTGAACTACATAAAATGGATTTTATTTTGGAAGTTGCACATTCCTTAAGGCTGTCTGCTCTTCATAGAACGTTTTGTCAGGTAACCTGAAAAATGTTTAATATGGTAATCACTAAATTAACTCGTGTCAAAAGAGTATTTACTATGATTTAATCAACCTGAATACATTAGGTAACACGCACAGCAATTTGTGAGGGTCAGATCAGGTAGACCCGACTGCATGTTGAACACATGCGATTAAATGAGTTAATTGCAAACTGGCTGTTTGAGGAGTTAGTAGATGGGCGCTTTCGTCAAACGTGACACAAGGAAGTTAATTAGCATTGACTAGAGACCGGGGTGACTTCAGGAAAGCACACAGATTAGTCAAACGGCGCTTCGCTTACCTTGCAGGCACTCGACTAATGCATAATGCAACTCAGCTGCACTGAAGAGTTTTGCATGCATACATAATGCATACACGCGGGTCAACTGTAAATGTAATTTTGTGTCCATGCAGGACGAAAATGTTCCTGAAAAGACAGAAGTTCTAAATGTAAAAAAATACAAACGAAAAACACAAACGAAGTATATAAAGCCTTTTTCTTACTTTTCAACACATGTTATGCGGCTATAAGAGATTTAGCGATGTCTCATAGTTACTTCAGATTACAGAAGCAGCAACATATTGACGTCCTCCTATAGTGAACTGACCACACATCAGCCCCAGAACAGCTGCCTTCAGCTGAAACCATCTCCACACAAACAGAATGACAAACATTCTTGTGCTAAAACATTCCGGATGATTTTCACACAACAGTCGAGCTACTAGTGGTAAATATCAAAACAACATCATCGTGTTTTCATGCAACATATAAATGCATCGCATAGATCAAGCTACTGCTTTTAAGAAGAATTCATTCTGCTAACAGAAGAACAAGGAGGAACAACTTTCAAGATCTGGTTTACAAATCGTTATGAACACTCACATGTATTTACACTGAAAGATCAATTACAATGAACATCATCTTGAGAGAATTAGAGAATCTTTTCAGAAACATGTTTTGTTATGCTGGTTGAAAGTCTCTTCACATCCTGATAGCAATCACTAGGTGCTCTAAATATATTTATATAAATATATATCTTCTGTAAAAGGTGCAAGACCATAAAATATTCATCCAATCACTGCATTCGGACCAAATGCAATGATAGGACATCCTACTTGGCTGTCAAACTGTGTATGTATTCATGTGTTGTGGAGGAGGTGTGGCTTTGGAAATTGCTCTGAAGGAAGGGCGGGATCTTTTCTAGCTTTCATAGCTAGCTTGTTATTGCTAGCCTCTCTAAAATTTATGTGAGCCTTTTTTAAAAATGTGCATAAAGAGACACTATATTACACATTTCTTTCAATATGATTTCAAATATACATGATTTTCCACAGTATTTTGGATCTCATTTGGGTCAGGAGACACAGTTATTCTGGTGTGGTGTACTGGATTACTGTGGGGTTGTAGGTTCGAGCCTCACAAGGGATGATCTGTGAGTAAATCAGTTAATCTCGGGTTTCTTTACAGATTGTCCCTACCGTAAATGAACTGCAAAGCAGCTACTGATCCTGTTCAGCCACTCAGAAATCACTCCTCTAATTCCAGCCAGACTCATTCTCTGCTACAATCCATACAAACACAGAACATCAGAGACTGACTGAGCCTTTACTTTCCCCAGTCTGAGCACTGAGGAGTCCCAGCTTACAGGAAACATTCTCAAAATGTTAGCTAACATCAAAGTCTTCCAAAAAAAGTTCTTGCACTATTGTTAGTAGACCGTTTTTAAACTTGCATATTATATATATAAAACACATTATTCTCAGGTTGTTAGTGGAACATTTAAAAACATTACTATACCGTTAATACAACATATAAAAACGTATAACTTATATTTTTAAGTAAAATAGTTTTCATTTTGGAAATCTTAAGAAAACGTTCTTACATCTTATAATTGTTAGCTGGGAGTTTTTTGTATGTTTAGCTGTTGTGCATTTGATATTTCTTTGTATCAGCCCAAAGCGTTTCAGATCCATAGAAAACTTTAATGCAGTTACCCAAAAGCTGTATATATGTCTCGTGTCTTGTACCTGCCTCATGCCAAAATTCTGGAGGAGCAGTCCACAGAAACTGGCATGAGAAACCAGCATACAATACCCATGACAATGCTTAGTGAAGTATTCCATGTAAAGACCTGTGCTTGACTAACTTTATCTGACAATTTGTGAACCATAAATTATACATTGAAGTACACAATATCTCGCCAAACTGAAAGTGCTGTGACCAAAAGGGAAATAAGTCTGCCAGTTTAGTTTGCTGTCAACAAGCCCACATCAGATCTGAGACTGTCCAGATGACTGGTTCACTGCGATCTGTTTAGAACAAAACGTTCTGTTTTGTTCTGTTTCATTCCATTATGTTCTATTGAATTTGTTACGTGTCCTTTTTGTTCTCCAATCTCAAAGACAACAAGATCCGGCCCTTCCTTTAGAGCGCTCTCCAAAGCCACGCCCCCCCAACACATGAACACATACATAGCTTGAACAAGATCCGGCCCTTCCTTCAGAGCGCTCTCCAAAGCCACGCCCCCCCAACACATGAACACATACATAGCTTGACAGGCAAGCAGGACGTCCTATCATCGCATTCAGACCGACACCTACGAACCTCCTTTCGCCGAAAACAAGCGCCCAAAAATCTGCTCATCTGAGAATCCTTTCAACATTTTTACGGAGGGACATGAACTCACATGAATTTAATGAATTTGCCACTTAGAAATTCATAATAAGAAGTACATCAAAAATTAAAGGAATTACTTTTCTTAATAGGATTCTTTCCACATTAAAAAAAGGTTTAATTAATTTTAAAACCTTGTGGCCTCTTAAACTCATTAAGAAGTGAATTAATTAAAAGACACTACAAATCTATAGCGCAAAAAAATCGCCTTCTAGTAAATGTTGTAATTATTCCGTTTACAACTGGAATTTGTCGTTATTCCAATGATCAGTGCTGACCTCTCGCTCTAATCCAGATGTTTCTCATATGTAAGTGTGTGTGTCGTGTTCTCTGGGAAAAGTCCACATGTTTGTATTCCTAATGAGACAGACAGCAGTTTAATCATTCCCGTGATCATGTGACGAGTTCTCTGGGGTTTCTCTGAAACAAACACTGAGTGATGAGGCAGCTCTGAACATTATCAGCCGTCAGCAGAATGAGGAGCGCGTCGCCGCGCTCTTTAACATCCCTGTTATTAATGTGTGCTGACTCTGCAGTCATACATTCAAATGATTTCTCTAATTGAAAGCAGCCTGTTCTACACGTCCTGCTTAATGCCCGGCGGAAACTGATGGCTCAAGATTTTGGGGAGTTTGGCAAATAAATCTTCTAAGCTGTAGTTTATATGGTTTATAGGGTATGCAATTCCCTGTACAAATAATTGTGTTAACACCATCGACTACAGTATAAATGTATATTTTTCTATCTGTTATTTATTGATATGTAAACATTAGGAAAATGCTATCTGTGCCTTCTATTTGTTAAAGTCTTAAATAAATCAATATATTGAAATACACTCTTAAAAATGACCCTTTTCGCACTCTAAAAAGGTTTTGTCTGGCTGTAAGGTTCCATAAAGAACTTTCTCATGTATAAAATGTTGTTTGTAGTAGAGCAGAGTCCTATAGACTATTAAAAGATAAAAAAGAAATGTTTTTAAGAGAACCAAAACCAGTTATTTTATGACATTGCTGCAAAGAACCCCTTTTAGAACCCCACACAACAGGGAACGTTTTCAGAACATTGGTAACGTTCTCTTAATTTATAATGAATAAGTTATCAAAATAAAGTAGCGCATTTATTTGTATATGTGTGTTATATAAATTTAGATGTTATATACGTTATTCTTAAGTAGTTAGTGGAACAGTTTAAAAATGTTACATAATTACAAAAAAGTTTGAATAATGTTCCAACGACAACCAAGCAATGTCTAAAAAAAATGGACATTTTTAACAATCCTGTATTTTAATGTGTTTGGTCTTAAATAGAAATCTTTAAGGAAACGTTCTTACCACCTAAAATTGTTAGCTGGGCCTTTTGTTTTTCAAAAACACACATCACTACTTGTTTCTGATTATGGAGGAAAAGGGCCAAAAAATGCATTGTGGGGACATTTTTTCATATCAAGCATAAGTGAGAGAGCACACGGTCATGCGGGTTTGAATCTGGCCTGCGTCATGTTCTGATCCCAGTTAAAGGCCCATAACTGAAATTGAATGAAGTAGATTTAATTTACACCATTTCACACCTGTGTGACAAAAAACAAATAGTTGCCTAGCAACAGCTGAACACTGCTCAGGTAATGTTATTTCTTATGTCAGCAGGTGATTGTGGGTAATAACAGAGGGCTTATCTGAACCCTGTGAAAGGGGTTTTGTGGTGCAAATGTGTGTTTATACCGCACATCTTTTATTCTGTCAGTCAAAAGCATTTTCTTTACTTACATACGATGTCCATTGACATAACAGATTGATCTTGTCGATCAATATCTGTACCTTGTTGAATATAATGGCAGCAACTTGTGTTATTCTTTAACAGTTAACGACATAAACGCTCCATCTATTCGTTCTTTTCTTCCAGGTTTTGAATGAGGCGAGACTTATTGTCAAAATTACTTCAAGAAATAACTGAGGGGTTAAAACTTTCAAATCGATCAAAAGCCGCGGGTAATGTCAGTTTCACTTCAACATAGGTAAAGAAAAGTATGTAAAGTAACCTGAAATTTTAGGGCTCGGACGGAGATGGCAACAGAGAGGCGAAAGTTATGGGTTGCGGTTTCAATCACTTTTCACAGTTTTTTCAGTTTTAGAATTAATTCAACTGTCAACGAGAAATAAACAAACGGAAAGAAGACAAATTAAACTAAGTGACTTTCGATGTCCAGATATCTGATAACACTTTGCCAAAACAAGATCCAATAGAACAGAGTCTCCGACTTTGATTGTTTGTTATCGACTTCTGTGAGTGGAATCGCCCTGAGAGAGATGCAGCAGGTGAAGGAAAATGAATGAGTAACTGCACAATCTGGAACTGTGCAATGTCCCAAAAACAGAAGCACATCCAGTTATCCATACAAATTAACAGCATCTCACTTGCTCATTGCTTTAGGTTTAATCTCCTTACTTAAAACAGGCCTGCTCTTGAACAGAATGAAAGATTACCCACTGCCTGGCCATTATCCCCTACAGCACATCCACAACTGCTGCTGTCTGACAAACACAGATCAAGAGCCTCTAATCTCACACTTACAAAGACTTTTAAAATATATATACAGAAGATTTCTTTCAAGAGCGAGGACATGCACAACAGGGGACTTTATTCAGCACTTCTAATTGATACAAAGTGAATTTAATTAAAGTTTGACTTCAAAATACATTAAAGTTTGAAGAGTCTAACAAAACTGCAGGCTGCTCAGAATCACCAAACCAATGAGCTCTTGAACTTTAAATGACCAGTTTAGAAAATGCTGTCATCAAAAGGTGATACGTGATAGTTTTATAGACATTGAATTAACGTTGATTGATTTTATTAACGTTTGATTGGTCATAGGAACATTATTCAAATGCTTTTTAATTCTGTAGCATTTTTAAAACGTTCCACTAACAACTTAAGAATTACATTTTTGATATTTGTGATATAATGTTAAAAGCATTCTACTAACGTTACCGCAACAACTTTTGTGATAACATTGAGAGATCGTTTTGAAGGATAGCCAACGTTCTGGGAACGTTCACTGTTAGCTGGAGAAACAACAATCTTGGTGTGGAGCTACAGGAAATGTTTGTTATTGTTTTTTTTTACAGTATACGTCTTGTTGCTGTTTATTGAACTTTATTTGACCAACAGCAGGACAATGATGGAACCTATATGGCTGAAGAAGATACAATTACACCTACAAGATGTTTAATAATCCCTTAATGTAAATGTAAAATATTAGCAGAGCTTAATTTCAATCTCATTCCTGATTAAAACATTACTCTAAAACTAAAACAATGTTCTGAGGATTTATGAAAGCCATTATTTCAGATTACCAAAATGAATACCTTGATGCATTTGCTGTTTCTAGAGCCTGACTCTGCATTTATTTAACAGGAAACTGAACGAACAGGAGTCCGTCTTCAAGAACATTACACACCATGCCAAAAATAATTTGAATGTGAAGTTAAGGCTCTTTTGATCTGTTTGACACGACTTCATCAGTTCTTTCATTGTGGCGTGTCTCCTCACGAGAAGATGAACACAAATGAAGGGTGTGTGTTTGTTGTGCGATTCAGTTGTGTGTTGATGTACATGTCCCTGATGTCCACCCAGCTAACAATCTGAGGTTGTAAGAAGGTTTTCCTGGTAAAAAATGATAAAAATGTTATTTTGAATGTTGTGGGAACAATGTTTTTAGAATGTTCTTCCATTAACAACTTAAACATAATGTTTCAAATTCAAATAGCATTACTGAAAGAACATTTTCTGATCTTTTTTAAGAGAACTTTTAGAGAACATTAGCCAACATTCTGGGAACATTCCCCATTAGCTGGGTATCTTTTTTAATGATAAGTATCTTGCAGATTTGCAGGGAATCACAGATTTTTCTCACCAAATCGGACTTGTGCTTGCACATCTGGGCTTTGTGCTTTTGGCACATCTGGGCCAAATCTGAGATGTCATTTTGACCTCTTTTAAAACTCCAGATGGGACACATGGGATTACTAGAGAAACTCTGGAGAAACTAAGAAGCCAATATGTGCTCTCAGTCACACTGTTATCTAGGAGAAATACTTGAGATAAAAATAAATATCTCATCTGTTAGTTTTCTGTTTGAATGGGAATTTATTTTCTATGAATGTAAATGGTTGAAATTTGGTTTCCATCTTGGCTTCTGCATCTTTGCACTTTTGTGAAGCTTCTGTGCGTTCACTTCTAAGCACATATTAGTCATTTCTCTTGACTCAAGATGAACAGGTGAGATGAAATCTTTCATCTATGAGAAAGAATCTCTTGTCTGTAACTTCATGCTTGTCTTCCGTGGCAGTTGGTTCTGGTTTATCTGTCCCTTGATGTATTACACTAAAGACTACCTGTGACACTTCCGTACGTCTGTAACTTTAAAGTCAAGAAAGCGCCGGAACTTCTGAACCTTTCCCTTAGTTTAAGAATGATCAACCAGTACAGTCTGTTATCAGCTGCTTTCTGCTTCCCTGAGCTGTCAAGAACTGCTGAAATTAAAAACTGACTCTCGGTGGCTTGAAACACATCTGCACGCTGAAAAATGTGTGGGAGGCGTCTGCTTGAAAAAATAATAATAAATGTGAAAAAGAACTTATTAGACCACAAGGGCTTCTCAGTACAGACGGAGGTGGGTCATTACTGTTACGCAATATATTTTCAACTCCATAACTTGCATTTGAATGTGTGTGTGGCACAAAAAATGACATTTCATAGAGTGGAATTATTCAGATTCATCTTAAAGCCGAAATCTGTAACTTTTGCCTCTCTGTCGCCATCTCTGTTTGAAACATAAAACAATTGCAGGTTACTTGCGGTTTTCTCAACATGGGTGACCAGTCGAAATTCTACACAACTGCTGTTTTCCTGTGGGCTGTTTTCAATCTGACTGACAGACTCATAAGATCATAATAAAGAATAACTAATAATATAATACTCTCTACTGCCATCTCTGTTCGACACGTACAATTGCAGGTTACATGAGGGACTTTTTTAAGTCAAATGAAGTCAAACTGACATTTGCTGGGAAATCAGAACTGACAGCTCAAAGTATAAATCATTATTATAGAAATACTGTTGTGAATCAGCTTTGGTATTTTGAACCCAAAAAACGAACATATTGCAGCTGTTATACCCGCTCAATATAATTGTGATGGAAGAAAGCGACATGATTTTAACGCTTAGAAATTGTGAGTTTACTAGATTATCCAGTAAATTGACCAAAAAATTGACATTAAAATGGGCTACATAGAAATGTCAAAGCCTTCTATACGTGAAGCTAAAGTCACGTTGGATGAGCGTATGTGCTAAACGGCTTAAGTTTAAATGTAAAGCAAATGTACTTGAAAGAACTAATGCAAAACGACTTTTATCTGAGCCACTGCTGATTAAAGCTGACATCTGCTTTAGCATGTAATGAGAGAAAAATGACAGCCCTCTATAAAACTGCCATTTAGACTGCTTGCTAACAATCGCTACGCGATGTCATTAATTAAAGTCACACTTCACATAAGAAATCACGACTAGAGTTTTATTTAGATACAGAGCACAGAAGTTCATTAAACAAACTTTGTAATGCGCAACCTTGAGCGCAAACACAATTATGTTCCGCGTGTCGTAAAACTGTTATCTAAACTCATTTTTCACAAATCCTCTTTAGTTTCGACTCAGTAAACAGTGAATCTGGCTTCACAACTTTCAGTTAATACTGTACAAAGCCAAATAACGTTTCAGTCTAAAATGAGGTCTGGTGCATTAATGGGCAATGAAGCAATAAATATTAAATATTGCACGTAGGAGAAATGGATCAGAAAGACTATCTGATTTTGAGCAGCCAGATCGTCTGTATGAATAAATGATAGGAAACTGCTGTCTTTCAGATTTAAGAAAAGAAAATTAACAAATATTGAACGTCTTTTTACTGACTGATATGTTTAAATCTCGGCTCACCAATCTGAAATATATTTGATCACAGGAAAGAAGTCTGTAACATGAGCATGTAACATGAATCTGTAATACTAAATAAAAACATGAGCGTTCATTTAGATATTGTGTTTGCTAAATTACAGAGTGAAAATGCTGACTTTTAAGGTTTTATGTTAATACTTCAGAAATGTATTAATATTTCAAAAGAGAGGCAGTGTAAACAATGTAATATCAGCAGGATAGTAAACAGAGAGTTTGGGAAAATGCTAACATACTGTATGTACACACTGGAGGAAGTGTAAGATGATAAAATATCATGAAAAATATCGCCTTTATTATCATGGTTCAAAAACGAATACAAATGTTGACTTGTTTTGACTTTAAGAGTTGTTTACTGTTGGTTGCATCTCTGGGATAAATTTGCCATCTTTATTCCACAGATCTTACTACAGTATTCAGATGAAAACGTGGAATTACTTTTCTTTATTCTTTATAAGTATTAAGAATTATTAAGTAACATTTATTTTTTTTATTATAGATAGCTGATGCATTAGGACCATAATTTTACAAGTGATCTTTGACATTTGTTGCTCTTTTACACTTAATGTAAAACACAATAATTCATTCATGATTTCCTGATCTAATTTAATAACAACTAAATTAGTTTAGTCACTTTAGTCACATCATATACTGTACACTTTTGCACCAACGCTGACTCTTAATTACGACACCAATAAGTCGTATGTGACTGTAACATAAAATTGACTGCAGTTGATCTAACTCATCTGCTTAGGTGTCACAATGGAACAAAAGGAGATTTGCCTGCCGGTGGACCAAAATATCTCTTTTGTAATTGGTGACAGATTTCAAATGTAGAAATGTCAAACTTAACCTTTAAAGAAATATTCTTCCTCTGAAGCTTTTCAGGGCCTGTCAGAGGATCAGACGACACAGACGCTTGTCAGTCGACAGCATTGTTTAATGTTTCTCAGATTGTCTGTAATTTGTAGGAAATGTCAAGACAGCATTGGCCGAATGTACAAATGGAATATTAGTCACTCTTAACAGGTGCTTACAGTATTTATAAAAAAAACCCTCTAAAGACTTTAAGAGCTGCTCAGAAAAGCTTCTGAAAAACAACTGTTACATTTTTAGGACACTAATGGAATCCATGTTTTATGCATATAATGGTTATTATAACAATAGTTTTTCCATTTCATGCAAAAATATAATTAATCAATCAGAACGTAGCTTTATCCAGTCAGAACTCAGACTATCCATTTTATAATACTCTACAGCAGCTGTACATATATGAGATGTTTATAAAGAGTAATTCAAAGATATGCGTTCATTTATTTTGTATTTTAAACTTTCCATAAGTCACAAAAATACACTCGCTTGAATGAATAAAAAAATGGATTTTTTTAGCTGTAATTTACAGATTTGCAAGATTGGTATTAACGATAATAGAAAATTTGCAAATGATTATGCAAATGACTTTAAACTTCATTATTTAAAGCAAGACCAAATCGATATTTCTACAAGCATCTGGCACTAAAGTAATTACCCACAATGCACCTGATCCTGCTGTGTGATTGCACTTTATCCTCAAAGGTATTTCCATTTGTTTTGCTCTGCAGTGAAGATGGATGCTGTGAGATGTTTCAGGAGTCATCAGGAGATACGGATGAAGCATCAGTCTCTGCTCTGAGAGGCTTCAGGTCTGATAATCGCTCTCAGACATTGTTTTCTGTCACCGAGCAACACAGCACATATGAATGATGGTAATGTTATGAGTGGCTGCTGAGTCGGCATAAATCACTGAGTTCACTGTCATAACTTCTGGAGTTTATGGTTCTGTGGTGGAGATGTTTTTACACAGACAGCACGAACTACTAATGACAAGAGCGGGTTTAATCCAGTAATGGTTCCAGTAAAAGTCCTCACTCAGCTAGCAATTTCACATTGTAAAAATGTTTCCCCAACGTTTCCATTAGGTAACAAAACCTTTAAAAGTGTTATTTTGAAAGTTCTAACAATGTTCAAAATGTCAATTTTTTAGACATTGTTTTAGCGTTATTGCTTGGTTATAAAAACATTATTCAAACATTTGTTTAATAATGAACTGTCGGACATTTTTTAAGCGTTCCACTAACTTTTTAAGAACAATGCTTTTGATAAATGGGAATGCAGAAAAACGGTTTGCTACACAATTTTCAGGTATTTTTGCTTGATCCTAATAATACTACAATTTCATTTTAATCTTTCTGTTTTTTTCTGTATCTCCCACAAAATGGAGGTGTTTGATGTTACAGTGAAGAGCCCTTATGAGCCCTCGCCACCAAATCACCCACAATCACTGCTGCTGGAATCTCACTAATGATGGGGCCTGTGGAAAAAAGCGGTTTTATTTTAAGAAACGAGTATTTTGGGTATTACAGAGGCGCACGTTCTGAAGAACATTTTGGAAGCCCCTAAAATTATAAAAATTATTATTGAGTATTAATATATGTGGCCTAAACTGTAATGTGTCTATGATGTATTTTATGCTAAATAATATTTTCAGTGAGTTTTAATTCCTTTTAACAGTTTTAATTAGTTATAAAACCGTTATATTTATCACAGCAGTTCATATTGACAACATGTGTCAAACTGCAACATAGTCAAAAGCAAGATCATCAAATACATCGTTTTCCGGAGGATATTTGTTATTGGTTTTGATTTTTAGCTCAAAGTCCGGCTGAGACTGTTTAAAAAACATTATACAATCCTACCGCCATCGCTTTAAGTGACAGTACAGTTTTTCTTTATTTAAGATATAAGCCAGAGTTCTTTTACTGATAACAGTATATCATGAATTGTCATGCAGGTGTTTAAATCAGAAGTCAATATTTAATCTAAGATGTTTCCTCTTGTTTGTCTTCAAGTGAAGGAGAAATATAAACCCAGATGAGATCCAAACATTGGCGCACACGTTTGGGGTTTCCTCTGGAAGTTCACTCTCCAGCTGAACACACACCTTCTGTGCACCTGGCTTACCACTGCACAAATACATTTTGTCTACAAAAGCTGACTTTGAATCCCTTCTGTAAAGAGAAGAGATCTTTCCGGTAGTTGCCTTAGAAAACCTCAGAAAAGTTTACAAAAATGAAGGGAGGCTGAACAGCAACTGTACATAATCATACAGCCCACAGCAACACCAGCGTGCAACCACCTCACAAACCGTTTCTCTAGCTGTGAATGTTCTGCACATAGCGCCAGATTTTATTATGCTTTAATTTATTTCTGTTTAGAAGGTCCGGCTTTCTTCACAAACAAGTTAATGTGAGGACATTTGCTGAACATATGCTCTGTTCTCTGTGCACCTGAAAAACAGTGATTGTGCAACAAATTGAGTTGATATGAAAGTGCTTTTTGATGACCTCTATTTTTATTCTGATGTCTGAATTGATCCAAATTTGTCTTCGAATTCTATGTAAACTTGATGTTCGGTGTACGTTTGATTAATTGATGTTCTTCACTGCTGCTGGTGTTATCCAACACAATCTCATGGCAATTCAAATCTATTTTACACTGGAAAGATTTGAGGGCTAATTTAAGATTTGGCAGTTTATACGATCTGATTCGTGAGTTTCTGTGCAGTCTGCTTCGGCGGGTGACGTTTATGGATGTTGGTGCTGGGGGGGGCATCTTCATGCTTGAACATTAGTCAACGTTTCGAGAATGTTTCCTGTTAGTTGGGAGGATTTCTTAAAAATATCTGCCAGGCTCACTCAGTGTCACGCACAACACAACACAACACAACACACAGTCAGTCACTGATCATCAAGAAAACATCTCTTGTGAAAACTGAAAAGCTTATTCAGAGTAATACTAAATAAAAACAAAATACGTTTTTTAAAAACATCTCGCAGGTTCTCCAAGGACTATCATGAACTTATGAGCACAGCAACATATGTTGTTTTAAAAAAAAACTCGAGATTTCCGATGTGCTTTGTTATAAACATCCACTCAGCTTCTGTTGTGTCTGGTCTTGCTGTGTCTTCTGTTTGTGTCTGTTGTGACTTTGGTCCTAAAAATATTATCGCATTCAGCTGTTTGTTTCCTTTTTGGACTCCTAAATGTTTTGAATGCCAGAGGACAGAGAGAGCCGAGTTAAAAACACAAAACATTTGTCAACAGGTCGAAGGATAACACAAAGAGATGCGTCTCCACATGATTCCATTTGAACTATTCATGTGTCTCGCACAACAGAAGTTTACGCTCTGGGGAGTCGAGAATCAGTCACTTCCGTCGGTCGTGTATCTGCAGCTGAATTTCTCATATACTGTAGATTTTTTTTAAGACCAGGGAATATTTTTCTTAGGCCCTCTGAAAAATTCTTTGTTTTCGCAAACATTTCAAAAGTAAACGCAACTGCTGAACAATACATTCCATTGTAAATATA
The DNA here is from genome assembly GCA_036877575.1 of Botia almorhae. Taxonomy (NCBI): domain Eukaryota; kingdom Metazoa; phylum Chordata; class Actinopteri; order Cypriniformes; family Botiidae; genus Botia; species Botia almorhae. The sequence goes on from JAZGTJ010004981.1 coordinate 19,041, forward strand.
AGCTTTGGATGCTTCTTCTGGTTTGGCACATTGCTCTGTAGTTTTTTTGTTTTTTGTAAGGCATCGGTGTAGTTCATCATCCTCTTTTTTGATGTACTGCAATTTTCATAAACCAAAAATTTCAATTTTGAAAGACTCCTGGCCATTGGCTGTCAGGTCATGCTTTATGGTTTCTCATGCTGTAATCTATTTCCCTGCTCGTCTTTCCTTCCAGAATGATTTCTGAGCTGCATTTCTTTGCACAACAAAGCTGCTTCTTAAAATACTTTATCCAAAGGACTTCATTGTGTGTGTGTGTGTGTGTGTCTATTATTCGGTCTACAGTTTGTTTTCTGTACAGCTGCTGTGCAACAATGCAGAATTGTAAAAGAAGCGCTACTGAAATAAAAGTTGAATTGACAGTTGAAAACTGAATTGAGACGTTTACTGTGGTGAACGACCTCCTCCAGATGCTGGACAAATGGTTCTCTGGAGTTTTTGACCATCAAACACTGTTCATCAAACATAAGACAGACATGTGGACCTGGATTTCTCTCTTGAACTTTCTTCAGATTTCCTAACAGTATGACAGTTTTTTTCATCTTGAAAAAGCTATTTTGGTGAGTTATTGCCTTCCCACTAAAGCCCACTGATATATAACTGCGAAGGTACTGATGTCACTACCACTGTTACTATGGTAACTTTAGTACACCTGGTCGTACAGTACATAACTAATCATTATTTTTATGAAGCATGAAACTCAAGTTACCAAACAATAGAATTGAGAAAGTCTTAAAGCGATATTTAGAAACCAGATGTATTTTCCTCTATAGCTATTTTACAAAATGATAACTCTAAAGTTTTTAGTTTAGTTTGCCCCTAAAAGGCTAAAGAACTGTGATTGGTCACTTTTAATGTTGATCAGACTGTCTCTCATTAAATGTGTGACAATGAGTGTAAATTAAAATTCAGTCACATGGGAAAAGGAGGCTGCATTGAGGAGACCTTATTTTGAGTCAAAACTTTGGCTAAGACTAGCCTTTAAAAGAAAGGACCTTCGTACAGTACAGTACAGTACAGTACATCTTGTTTGGGATTTGTGTTGCTTATGATTGAGAGGTTGTGTATAGAGCATTTGTCAAGGAGAGCTGTTTTCAATTCCAGCTTTTATGGTTTGATGACCCGCAGGTGCATTTGTAGCAGTATCTAAAACAGAGCTAAAACAGAGCTGATGGTAAAACAACATGAGAGAATGTAGCACGGAGAGCCTTTAAGTGTCAGGGGTCACTGTGTTTTCATACTCTATTAAAGAGGTGAAAAAGAGCCAGAGATGTGTCAGAACACACACCAAATGAAAAAGCTGTGGGACTCTGGAATTACTGTCAAAGGCATTTTTCACAACACGGATGATTCCAAATTTAAACTTTCATCACAATTCTAGTCTAATTTTACTTTACAAAACAAAAAACTTTTTAATTCTATGCAACATAATGTTTTATGCAAAGATTCAATGTTTAACTGTGCTGTTATTTTGGTAATTGATAAGACTGGACTAAGACCTGGAAATGTTCTGAGCACAAAGGATGGAATTATCGAGCTGAATTTTTTGACCTTTCCAATACGCCTGTCTGATAAAGGAGAGAAGCGTTCCAATGGGGGATTTACTCTTTAATAGCACACTTTCAGCATTTTTCATGCAAAGCAAGGTCACGGATCTATGCATAATGAACCACACAATGCCTGTGGCTCATCAGCATGCCGTGAGATGCAATCCCTAAAAATCTCCCACGAAAACTTCAATTAAAGCTCAAATAAAATAAGACTGCCGGAAGAACGTGTCAGTTTTCTATGCAAAATACTGCTGGTGGAGAACATGCCAGGACATGATGCTATGTATGCTGGGTGATTTGATTAACTCATATCTGTTTAACAGGCAATTCAAATAAACTGCACTGACATTTATAACAAATACCAGTTTACTTTTCAAATCAACCTTAATTATACAACTGACCTTTGTTTGAATGTGTGTTTTAACATCCCCCAATTCTCAACAGTAAGTTTATAAAGAATGATTTATAATTTCAGCTGTCGGGTCAAATTTCCCAGGAAATGTCAATTTGACTTTTTTATCTGCGTGGAACTGTAGAGTTTAGACTTTGAACTAGAAATTTAATTTGATTTTTTTTGTCGTCCACATTTAGAAATGAACTCCACAAGTGACCTGCAATTTGTAGGTTTCAAACAGAGATGGCGATAAAGAGGCGACAGTTACGATGCGGCTTTACGATAATTTGGAATTAGCTGTTAGAAACCCACAGACAGCAACATCCAGACAAGCCATTTAAAACCGCAGAGTCACTGAGACGTTTGACAACTAGCCCTGCTTTGGCAAAAAAAAAACATGGAAGCAGAATTTGGAACAGGAACATTAGAGACCAAATGCTCTCCGGTTATATTTCACATTTAGTTCTCTTTTAATCCAGCCAAAATGTTCCTAAACAAATGTACCAAAGATCTTAATTTTCCTCTCTCTCTGTTTGCCTAATAACCATCTGTTTGAGATAATGACTGAGCTTTCTCACCTCTAGTACAGTATGCTTACATACATAGTCTACTGAAAGTGTACCACATAAGAATGACACGTTGCAATAACAGACAGCAGAGACAGTGTTGTAGCAGGTCATCTGACTCTGAGGGAAAGACATGCTGTGTTCTGAATACTGATGTTATTATGAAGACAGAAGGATAAAGGTGTCATGGGAGTCGTTAAGGGTGACATGTCTTGCCTTTAAAGCACCAGCGTTTGACCTTAATTACTGACATGAGCTTTTTGTAAAGAGAATTAGAGGATGTGCTGAGTGTGAAATTACATCAGTGAATATAATAGCACACTTGTAGGCTTGAGGAGGCGTCAGTCTATAGGGGATATAGAGATGCTTATAGAAAACAGAATCTATAGCAACATATGGTTAAAGTGCTTGTAAGGTGTTGAATGTACAGACTGTTTGCTTGCAAACTTTGTTTATAAGATCTGTTCTGCCTAATATTATTTTTATACATACACGCACCATTCTACATCATACATCTATACATCCGTACATTCAGTACATATATTTTATATAGACGGATGGTATTTAAAATGTTTTACTTTAACAGTGAAATGTTTAAAAGTGACAATGTTAAAATAGCATTCGGATAACTGATGATATATAATGTTCTGCCTGCTTTAGCTATACCTCATTTAGCTCATTTTTTGAGGTTATTTTACCTGAAATTCTTAACATAACGGAAACATTAGGGAAACATTCTTACAACCTAAAATTCTTAGCGGGAATATAACCTCCTGGTGTTTCGATGTAAATGAACAGAGATGCTGCTGGCACAGAGAGGTCAGAGAGAGTTAAGGCACAGTGTATTATTTCAGTAAATGTTGGTATGGCTACATTCAGCAGTACAGACTGTAATAACAGAGTCTCTACTGCACAAGCACAAAGCCTGATTTGAATTTATGAGCGTAAGATTTTACAGAGGAACCAATGAGAAGCCAAGCTTGTTTTTATACCACGCTCTAAAATTAGCTAATCTTCAGCCCCCGGTGATAATTATTTCACCTCTAGAGCTCAGACAGATGGCAGATTACTGGTGTGGGCTGCCTCACCTAACAGAGGTGCTTTCATGATGAGAAATGTAATGGACATCCAGCAGATCCACATATATTGGATATTCAATAGAAACAGCACTAGCTAGCTTGCTTTTGAAAAAAGCATCATATTTCCTGACAAAAATGGCTGTTTTCCAGCTAACAATTTTAGGTTGTAAAAATGTTTCCTTAACATTTCTACTACTACAACTAAGTAAATAAATGCTATTTAAAAGTTGTAGGAACATTCAAAATGTCCAGTTGTAATCAAGTGTTAACATTGTCGCTTTGTTATTAAAACATTATTCAATCACACTTCAAATCAAACACTTTATAACATTTATAATGTTCTACTAACATTAAGAGAACTTTTAGAGAACATTCTGACATTCTGAGAACATTCCCGCTTAGCTGGGTATGGACTATATATATATATATATATATATATATATGTGTGTGTGTGTATGTATAATTCTCTCTCTCTATATATATATAGAGAGAGAGAGAGAGAGAGAATATTTGCACAGAATTCTCTAGTAACGAAAATGACTATTTCATAATGTTGGTCTGTCATTAGCCAATAATTGTAGAGCAAATTAAGTGTTTACTGTACTCTACGCATCATATTTACGTACCGTATTTGAGGCACACATGACCTCCTGTGAGTTATTTGGAGAATCATTTACAGAAATGTATAACAAAGAGAGCTATTGAATGTAAAACATTACTGGATGAAGTGTTCAATATTTACGACTGCGTCAAGCAAAAAGGTCAAGAGCAGTGACAATATTATTTTTCTCTTCTGTAGACATCTTTACATAATAACTGCTGCGACCACGTGCGGCAACACATTTCGCTCCTATTAATGAATTGAATTGAGAGTGAATATATATATAGTGAAATATTCCAGGCAATCTGTACGTTATTACATTACGCAAATCTGTTTCTACGGCAACCGTATTTCGGAGGATATGTCAAAGACATGTGAGATTTCATTCAGAATCAGTATTTTAGCTTTAATGTAAACGTACCTTCCAGCTCAATGTGTAGTTGAACAGGTGTCATATTTTAACGGATGCTGTATCGACCAATCAGCATCTAGAAGCAGAACGTGCTCTCATGTTATTGGTAGAGCTAATAAGTTATTAAACATAAGCATGACCTGCTTTGCGCTCCGTGTCTCTGTGGCATTGACAGCAGGATGACCTTATAATCCTTCCCTCATCTCACTTAATGCTTTCATGCGTTTATCATCATGTTTCTTATTTGTTATCCCCTCAAGAAGCGAAGCGGCTTACATGCACATTATTACACTGATTGTAATGCGTAACCTCGCCACAGGAAAGCCTCTGCGTTCGTCAATATTCCTGTTTTGACTTCTTTTTTCAAACACATCAATACAGCTTTCATGGTCATAATAGGTTTTCGCAGTAGAAAGACTCAACCGAGAGTTACTGGTGTGAGACATAAGCAGTAAACCGGAGGACAATTATCATTTCTGAGCCATGAGGAATAACAGTGCTGCGTCCATATGTGTGTGTTTTTATCATGTTGCTGTATGTTCTCCCTTTTGCTTTCTCCTTTGACTTTCTTCCCGCCCAGCTAACAAGGAACGTTCTCATAACATTGGCTAATGCTCTCTTCAAGTTCTCTTAATATATCAAATATTTAAAAGTGTGTATGTATAATGTTAGGGGATTATTCCTACAACCTAAAATTGTTAGCTGGGATGCATTTTTTTAAACAGTGGCTATTGTAACAGCATGAAAAGAGTGACCAGCACATTGTTACCACTGCAGAGAAATTCTAACTGGTTTGGAAGGACATAAGTATGAGTAAATGACAGATGTATGTTTTTTTTTGATGTATTGTTTTTGTTACTGCATGTAAGACGCAAGCTCAGAAGGTGAAAAACTGAACAAAGGTCCTAAAGTATGAATCACGACTCTTAACTTATTTGAACAAAAACAGCATGTTTGTGTATTAGTCATGCGTTTCCACGACAAACCATATGGCGTTCTGCAGGTCTACAAACGATCCAGATAAAAGTGTGATGACATATCAAAAGTGAGCCTGCCTTAATTTAATCTCAAAACATATGCAAGTACAAAGCCACAACAACATTAATAATGAATTTGCATTAAATATTGAACGGTCCGTTTTATTGCAGTCCAGGCCCTTGTGAAGTGCAAGCTGTGTATGTGTGCCTGCTTGCGTGTCATTACCCATAATTCCAAGCGTCACTTATAGGGCAGTATTTATTATAATAAGTCCGAGCCCTGCTGCAGAGCTTTGCCTCTGAGACAGATGCAAGGATGGGTAATTAACACAGCCAATTATAAGAGAATAATCCCACAAGAGTCTTATACAAGTTCACATCTGGAGCTGGATCAAACACAGGCAGGGACTGGAGTGGCAAGATTTCGGCTGTTGTGTACTAGTTTGATCCTGTGTTTTGGGAGCACAAATTCTCGCATACACCAAAAATAATGCAACTGGCTAATAATTTTATTGCTTTTTTATTTAAGTGCTAATTAGTGCCACAGTTTATTAAGGAGGTTTCAGAATTTAGAGTTCAGCTTTTGTAAGCGATAAAACGCCATTAATGTGAGCGGTCTTAATTAAATCTGACTTATCAAACACTGAGTTCTATTAACATCCCAAATTACCAATCAGAATCAATCTGACGACGTCTCCGAGCGGTACCGCAAACGGCGAAGGCAAACAAAGCTCGTAAATAATAAATGAATTAGAAATGGGTTTCGTTCTGTCAGGATTTTAAATATGCGATATTGATTGCATCGCTGGAGCATGAAGCTGCTCCAAACACATCTAACTTACGTCATTCTGAGTGACATAGAATGTTCAGTGAAGAATTCTGGGTGGAAATTGATTGGATCATGAAAAGTGGGGGCGGGGCCTGCTGGGAAGGTGGGTATGACTTGAATGCAGGTCTGTTTTTCACACAAGGTTGTAGTGTAAAGTTGTTGTATATTGTTGTATAGTGTGAAGTTGTGTTGTCAAAAATAAACATAAGTGCATAACATCAGTGTTTAATGGTAAGTTTATAATAATGGTTTATAATTTGAACGGTCGGGTCTGATTTCCCAGGAAATGTCAGTTTGACTTCATTTGACTTCATCATAGGTAAAGAAAAGGACGTAAATTAACCTGGAAGTTTCATGTTTCAAACAGAGATGGCGCTAGAGAGGCGAAAGTTACGGATTGCAGCTTTAACGATTCATTTATGATGTTTTTTGGACAGTCTCACTTCATGTTGTGGTAAGAAGTACATTCTGTAAAATATCTTTGTCTTTCACAGGAGAAAGTAAGTCACAGTCGTTGAAACAACATGAGGGTGAGTAAACGATGACAGAACTTTCATTTTTTATATAAGAACACACGCTGTAAAATAACTTCATCTTTCACAGAAAGTCACACTGGTCTGAAATAACGTGAGGATGAGAAATGATGACAGAATTTTTAGTTTTAGGCAAATTAACTTTCAAGAAGCCTCCCAGCTAACACTTTTAGGTTGTAAGAATGTTTCCCTAACGTTTCCATTAAGTAAAAAAAATTCAAAATAAGATTGTGAATGTTCTAGGAATGTTTAAAACGTCCAGTTTTAGACATTTTTAAAATGTTTTACTAACAACTTAAAAATACAGTTTTTGATATGTGATATGTAACATTTTTTGCAAGAACATTTTTTAAACTTTGAAAGAATGTTGAGAGAACTTTTAGAGAATGTTCTAAGAACTGGGGACCAACATCTGTAACACAGCACGGGGGACTGGGTTCTGCAGTCTGGTCTTCTACAGGGAAAACACGGACAACAAACTGTTTTGTTTTCATGAGGATGTTTTGGGGCTTATAATCCTCTCTGGTGATATCAAGAGGTCTCAGTCCACGAATAAGGACGTGACTCTTAAACACCTGAATGTGAAGCATGTGTTCACACATCTGCCTGGAGACCAGTTATGTTTTCACTATGGGGGGGGGACCTGACTTCTGAACAATGAGGAACTGTAGAAAACATCATCACTGAAGCATAATGAAATGTCCTTCAAAACGTGGCAGTAATCACTAACTGTTGTTGCCGTGAGCAACGCTTATCATAATTGGAAATGTTGGGCAAATGGAAATATTGTCAGACAAGCCCTGGTGGAAATGAACAGGTCTTTAAAGTTACCTTTAGAAGTGGCCATTACTTACATATGTGTGTATAATATACGTATATTATATATTTATATGTAAGATTTAAAGGGATAGTTCACCCAAAAATTAAAATGTAGACATTATTTACTTACTCTTGTTATAATGCGTTTGTGAGTGAATTATAAAATTGTAAGTTTTGGGTAATTTTTGGGCTCTTACTATCCCTTTAAGAACCAACCTTACCTGCAACAGGCAAATATCGCGTTTTGTAAACCATCTATAATAAACCTATATAAAGCTCTATAAAGTTTTTACTGAAAGAAATCAGGTTTGTGTTTAAAGCGAAACATTTACCGTATTAAATATGCAAGGAGTTAAACTGGATTGCTGGTGGTTAGCACATAGCAGTCAGATTTCCCAGTAAGCAGTCATGGCATGAGTGTTTTGTGAATTCAGCCCCCTTAACAGCTACATTTGGTGCCCGCGGGTGACCGTCTGACCCCCAATTAACGTCTCATTTGGCCAACTTCCATTGTTCTTTGACTGACACACACTTTAAGACCGTGGCTAAGCCTGCTGGAGCTGAAACTGTGTAACTCCGGCAGTTTCTGCTTTTCACCCACAAACAACGTAATCCGACAAAGCCTGATTTTAGTGGAATGCATCTTTATTTCCTCTACATATGATCCCCTACCAGAAGCAAATACTCTTCCAGGGCCCTTGAAGAGACATGAGTGTTATTTCTGTGTCTCCCCCTCCGCTATATATTCCAGCTTCGCTTCGTAATACAACAACTTTAATCCAAAACGTGTTTGGTAAACCAGTATGGAAAATCATGTTCGGAAGATTAGCAAAGCATTCGACGAGGCCTCATGGCAGCTTATAACTGGTGCCGAGCTTTGCTCTGTGTGTGTGTGTTTACTGCAATGCTTCACATTTTTGCATCATACGGAACAAGCTGAAGATTTCTGTGTTGAAGAGTTACAGACTGACAAAGTGGATTTGGAACCCCTTAATTGGTGTTTTCAATTACTGTTTCATTCATATGACTATATTACTATATTCATAAACTATATTGAGCATGAATATTAAATGATGTTCTAAAGAATTTAAGTTTTGTCCTAACCAGACGTGCCTGCATCAAGTATTATGTGATGTGATGTGTTGTGTTATGCTCTATGGCCCCACCCACCAGAATCCTCATTGGTCTAAACTCAGCCTCTCATTGCTGTGATTTTAGTTAAGACGGACTTTCTTCACTAAATCTCTTTTTTTAAAGGTCACATGACTGCGAATGCTTTGTCTTCCGTCACACAGTTTTTTTTAGGTTTTGTGTTATATATTATTAGACATTACTCACGCTGTGTGACGTCTGCCACACAATGATGTGTTATTTTTTGCATGTTGTTTTCATCAGCAGTGCAGGCTGTCGGGCAGTGAGGCTGTTGTCATGCCTGTGAAACAGCTGCATGATTCACCTGCATACGTAACACACGTAATACGTAACACTTATTTTTATAGACCAGCACTCCTGATCATTCTAAGATATGATGTTTTCAGGCACCAACCGAAACCTCCAGTACAAAATCACCCCATCAAAAGGCACGATAAAGATGACCCAGTATGCTGCTGGCATCAATTCAGTATCAGTAAAGTAATTGTTAAAAATGTTATTATAAAATGTTTTACTAAAGTTACTGCACGAACATTTTTAATCTCTTTGAGAAAACCATTAGAAAACATTAGCCAACCTTCTGAGAACGTTCCCTGTTAGCTGGGCATATGCCAGTATAAAACGTATTTCGATTTCGGCATCACATGTTGACTGCAGAATGCTGGGATCTATTTTAATGGAAGCATTAGCTGTCCACTGACACGCCCCTATTAGGGGAGAGAATCAACCACTTTCCTGTAGCCACTTTTAAGTTTGTGAGTAACAAGCAGAGGACGAGTGAGAGAGGAGAGCTTTGACGAAGTTTCCTGCAACTTTTAATTGACCAACAAAACACACTGATGTTCCTTCTCGAGTTTTCTCACCCCACTGAAAAAACGAAGACTCTAGACCAATCAAATCCCCTCATGAGAGCGAAGCACGGA
>JAZGTJ010004982.1:0-28914 GCA_036877575.1 Botia almorhae
AGTTTAAGACATTATTTCTTCAAGATATTTTCCTCCGCTACGGCTCACATGCCATTTATTTTCACACAAATGACGGTTCAGCATGTGTCACACCAGCTGTCATTGCTTCTTGTGTATTTCATAAGTGATTGTGGCATGCCAAATATGGATAGGTGCATATTTAAATCACACAAATGACATCTGTAAGCTATGGCAAAGGGAAGGATTATCAGTGAACCTAAATTTTGCCTGTTTGTCATCCAAATGTATTTATCTAACTTGAGCAGACATGAAATGTTGCGCATGGCTTGTACTGACTACTTTTATGTTATTTTTTAAGGTACTTTGTGTCATTTTTGACGCTTGACAACCCCTAATCAAAATTCACTTTCATTGTATGTAAAAGAGCATTTTACTGTCTATTCTCCTCTGGTGATCTACAGAAGAAAGACAATGTTATTAGAGTGATGAAATGATGACAGAACTTTTATGTTTCTGTGAACTACCCCTTTAAGAGGGAGAATTTCAAAAGCCAAATTATTCTCCTATAAGATTTCTCCTGCTCAGTTCACTCATCCATTTATGTCAATTTTAGCAATCTAAATTGAATAGGGACCTGAAGCAGTTTATGATCACTTTTCCTGCTGAGATATTTTTAATACACCTAATACCTAACACAATCACAGCTTGTCTGTGCCTATGCAAATGATCCATCTGCTTCAGGGTACCTCATGAGGGTCTATTGTGGAGTGCAATGTGATTGGGTCTCATTGTCTGCCTTATCTGTTGTGTTCAATGCAGACTGGAAGGCACTGCTCATTCCTTGTCTGCTTATGGCAGTGGAGAGAGATTTTGAAGGCAGCTGCTGGTACTGGAAACCTTGACGCACCTTGATGGTGTGACTTTATTTGTATTGTTTAAATGTAATTTTATTGTCACTCAACAGAGAGAAGAAAAATGTTTTGCTGTGAAACTCCATAAAATCACTGGCAGCTTTTGAAAAGGCATCAAACACAAATATCAACTCAAGCAAATGTAAACACATCTTCAGTTTGTTAACTTTCTGATTGTAATTTTTGATCAGCGCAAACCTCGCAGAACACCACATTTGGCTTGCATAGAGAAGCTATTTATCATGATCAGCCCTAAATGTGTAAAGATGTTTACCTCACCTCACCTGCCATAAAATGTGGTTTAGCTTTTCAGTCAGTTACATTAGATTATATGCATTTAAGTCATGGATGAAATTAGACTGTGCCTCATAAACCGAACACAAACTATTTCTTACAGCAAGATAATGAAAGTTAATACTAGCCAATAGTTAACAAAATGGCACATTAATCAAGCTATTCATTACAGAAGAAAGATTATGGCACTGTTGTATCTATAGTAAACAACACAATAGGTACCCGTCGCTGTGCCCTCATATAATTTGCAACATGTTTCTCATTTCTTGTATTTAATATTCATTAACGGTTCTACTTAGGCCTTAAGTACCGACTCAATTTATCTTTGGCTTATAAAGGTCTACGGTTGTGTAAATTTAATCCTGCTAAAATTTTTTATTGCCCTAATCCATAATATGTAATTGCATTTATAACCAGAACAATACATTTGTGCCAGAAAGCAAACAAACAGACGCATTAAAAAAATCACGACAATTTCCTTTTCAATCAGTGACTTGAGGTCATTTTGAAAGCAATCATTTCATCTGTATAAATCAACAACTCCCCCAGATGGGTCAACCTGCCGCCCTGAAATTAATTTTAGAGATGCATATGTTCAGTAAAATGAAACAATAAATCACTTGCACTGAAAGAAAAAGAGAGGGAGAGAGAGAAAAGAGGGAGAGAGAGACTGTGGGAAGGAGAGTTAAAGTGTATTTGCATGTGAGCACATGAGCGAGTTTATGTGTGTGTGTGGGCGTCTCGACTAGGTTTATGTATTTGCCATCCAGCGGGACCTTGAGGGCAGACCTCACACGTTCCTTCTGGCAACCACTGTCATTCACCTTAGAGACAATGACCACTTTTACGAGCCCCAGCATCTAATTTACATGAGAGCTTATAAAACCTGACCACACTTTAATGTCATTGGCCATTAATGACAGGGATCACTGCCTACACCATCAGAACAGTGGAGGAATTGAAAATTAAGCTCAAGGGAACATCGGGCAACACATACATACCAGAAGATGTTACACTCACATACACACACATCATTACAGCCATGCATAACTTTCAGTCAATAAGTCATGAAAACCTTTCTTGTTAGCAGCCTCTTGTGTTGTTGGGCTTCAGAATTAATGACTCCTAAAACCTATGAGGGTTTTGTCCATAATGTTTCAAAAAACGCATTTTTTTAGTGTTCCACACAGTATTTTAAAAGATTAGCTTAAAGATTAGCTCAATAATATTAGACAAATATTAGCTTAATAATACTTAACTGCCAAACAATGTGTGTTATATTTTTATTTCCTTCTGACAAAACTGCTCTGTGCTGCTCATTTTACATTAATTTACTTATTTAAGTAATAAACAGTATGTATGTCAAGAACCTGATATTGCATGAGCGTTTTTGCAGAGATGTTTTTAAATAAATCTCAGTTCTGTGAGATGCTCTGGTGCTGCTTCCATCACACTGCGGAGGGAATTTATTGCTCTATGCACAAAAACTAAATCAATAGACGATTATGTGGATGGAACAGTCAGACATTATCACCCTAAGGCATCATGCTTACACACGCGCACATGTGCGCGCACACACAGATAAGGGGTGAAATGGATGTCTCACTAAAAACACAATAACAGTCAATCAATAGTGCTGAGAAGAATCCTGCATCCGACAAAGATGAAGTTGTTACCTCCCCATGTTAGAAACCCATAAACAACCGTCCTATGATAACATTAACCATCATCAGAAACAGCTGTTATAAAACACTCACAGATTTAAAAAAAAGAAGACTCATTTAAAACAGTTAATATAGAGGGCTCATGTTAACAGTTAGGCTCTGATTGTTTTGATCATAACAGACAGTGTCAAGAATTAGAACAGTTTACTGTTTTTAATTGATTTATTTAGATTTTTGCTTCAACTTCGAAATTTATGTCTTTTGTTTATGTGTGCGATGAACATTCAGGCAAATAGCACTGGAGCTCTGCTTCAGTACAATCAAAAAGCAGAAGAATAAAGCAGTGAGTGAGAAGTGTTTTGAAAGCCAGAGCGGAAAGAAAAGTATGAAAGGGCGAGTTCAGGCAATGTCCTCAACCTTTGGAGGAATTCTCACACATCTGCCAATGAAAGTGTGGCAGACAGGGCGCTGTCTTCTGTCTCTGAGCACTGTTGCATGGTGACCTAAGACGACGAGCCAGAACACAGTTTGAGACAGCGCAGAGACACTCACACACGTCTCATTTGAGTTTGGACGCCAAGAGAAGTGTGAACTTGGAAGTGTTTTTATTTCCAGAAACTGAAACACTGCATAGCAAGTGGCGCCAAGTGATTGTATGTATGTTTTACACTGTACAGCAAAAAAAAAACACAAAATACACAATATAATAATCTTATTTTAAAACTGGCTTAAGTCAAATTAATGAATGAATCATGAATGAATCATGTTGCTCAGAATTTCAGATAAACAATAAACTTTGTTCTTCGTTCTTTGTTCTTATGCATTGTTACATCAGGTTTTTATTTAACGAGTATGAGTATGTACGAGTATATATATATATACATATATGCATATATATATATATATATATGTGTGTGTGTGTGTGTGTGTTAAAAATATTCTACTTACATTACTGCAAGAATGTTTTTGATAACTTTGAGAAAACTTTTAGGGAACAGCTCTTAAATGCTTCGGAACGTGTGCCCTACACACAAACTTCTCTCATTTTGTAGAACATCTATCACAGTCTTTGCTTTACAAGACAATGGCAATAAATTTTGGGTCTTTACCCCCCTTTTCTCTTAATGGGAAGAATTGGGTGTTATTATATTGTGTAAGCACACCTTTATGGCAAAACAACCTTTCAATTCAATTACAAAGTCATTACCCACTAATGCCTCAAAGTGGGAAAAAATCTAATCAAAGGTAAAAATATGTCTCTCACTCTACCTCTGTCACCCTCTCTTTCTCTCTTTTTATTTCTTCTGCTCCTTTGTTTCTTGTGGTGTATCGTTGTGAGCCAACACTGCCAACCCACACAAAGCTTTTAATTTTTAATGTGCTGCCTCCTGCCTGGCCAAAAAGAGCATTTTTTTTCATTTTTCAGTCTAAGTGCAGAAAATTCTATTGTCATTGCAGTAAACAGCCACCCACACACACACACGCACGCACGCACACACACAGACACAGACATGTTCAATAGAATGTGCTTTATTATTTGTGGAAGGCAGGATTATTTTTGTAGCACGTATACACACTCCCCAACTTAAACACACATTCCCCTCTATGATTTGTACTCATTAAAAATGAGAAACAATAGGAAGAAATGCTTTCTGTGATTATTCTCACATCCAGTGGCACACAGACACAATCCACAATCAATGTTCTCTCTATGTAATGGGCCCAAAAGAGCTTAAGCTGCTGCTTAAACAAAAGACAAGCGCACAATATCTGGCTTAACTAGACATCAGGTGTCAAGCTTTTTCCAGCAAACCCCTAACTAACGGAATGAAAATGTGAACAAATCTCCTTTCCTGACTTCAGAAAGACACAAGAGAAATGTTTTAGCACCCAAAAAATATAATGTGTGAGTGGAAAATACAGATCCAACTCCAAACTCAACAGAACTGAAAACCGAAAAACAGATACTGCCAAGTGACAGTTTTAGCTGCAGCATAATTGTTTTGAACAAGAGATTATTAAATAAAGCATTATGTAGGAGTTGGATACCCCCAACAAATTAACATAACAATCCTGTTACACTCAATCAACTGCATTTTGTGCATAATGTTCATTACCACAAAGAAAAGTATACACATTTTCTAGTAATGATGGGCATGTTTGATGTTGAGGCTTCCAAGTTTAAAATCGTCACGACTTGTCTGTTTTGAATCAGTGCGGTACTTGGATGTCATACACAGAGCAGTCTGCACATTGCCGCTTAAAGTTGTGTCACCAGCTTCCAGATTTTTGAGTGTAAATCATTTTACGAATCTGAATTGTGTTGTAGACTTGCTTGACCTTGTCTGTGTAAAGTTATATAGACATATCTTATTTTTAAACTTTTCATGACAAAGTATGTTTACAAGGAGCTCCCTTGTTTACATGGAGCAGAGAAGGAAGTTACCAGGCTGTTGTGTTAAATTAGCCATAATGTGAGAATCATAAGGATTCGATAAATATACTGTCAGGTCCAAACAAAAGTCTTCAGATAGCAGACCAGATCTTACTGTACAACGTCTGTAGTGGCCACACTAATTACATGAGTGAAGAATAACTACAAATAGTTACTAAAACAGTTAAAACTGGCAAATTAAATTTTGTAAAAATGTTACAGCTCAACGAAAACACAATTTATTTATTGGATGAATTAAAAATGTATTCAAAATTGTACCTGATGCTGGTTTAGTCTCTGTACGATTTAACTGATTGCTAATTAAAATTCATATTTGAATATATTATCATAACTATTTAAACAGTATTCCCTGTAAATAACATAAAATATCTTTTGATTCTTGTGCATCTTGTCCAAACATCATGAAGTCATAATGTAAGTACCAATGAATTTAAATAAGGCCCTAAACAGATGATTTAAACAATGATTTGTTTTAAAGGTAAATAACAATTTAAGTTTTGTCCTGATTATTATACTAATTGTATTATTACTTCAGATGTTTTGGAATATCCCTCAAAATTCCTTTTACGCCAAACCCTTTATGTCCTTTTCGGAGCTTGAAAGTTTGGTCTACAAAATGTTTTTACTTAGAATAAAAGCTTCACCTGATGGAAAAGATGAAATTAAGTCAATAAATACGTTTGTAGAAAGTACAAGGTGTGATTACTTCAGAACAGCCCTTAACAATAACTAATGGCTGCCAGTGTGCTTTTACAGAATGCTTTTAAAAGGACTGCACACACTCTCTGCGTGTTGGACGTGGCCTTGAGGAGGAGAATTCACACATATGGTGTTGACCATCACACTGCATGGCAACAGACGGAGCAGACTCATTACTAAACAGGCTGACAGGCAGTGTGTTGGGTGGGGGGCTGCTGTGTGGTGTGAATATGAAGAACGAACAAGAATGGGCGATGTGTGTTCTCTTTTGTCCTAACACTTGGCATTACTCTGCGACTGGGGATAAATGTTTTGAATAAATGCTTTTAATGACTGCATGTGCTCTAGCTGCTAGACTCCATAAGTCTGGGGAAAACCTGATGATCCATGTCATCCCAGTATGATTTTATGTTCTAAGAGCAGCTTGTGGTGTGCTTTTAATGAAAGCCACAGAAAACTGACCTTCTGTATAGAGACGAAAGAACTTATATTTAATTGCAAAATGTACTGAGAGAGAAGTCAGTTGCCCCAATATTACTCTTAGGAAAAATGTTGTAAAATGACAGCACGCAGCATGTTTTGGTTTAGTTTGACAGAACATGTTATTTTTGTGTCGATTACGCAACGATAAGAACACTCACCTGCTGAATAAAAACCTCTGCAATTATGTAATCAATGATGTCATGGATCATCGGGAGAGGGATTTGTCTGTCGCTATAACAATGTTGTTTTATTAAACACAGCAAAGCCTTAAAATACCTCTGCGGAAATGACCACAATTAGTTTAGCTCAGTCCCCTGTGTTGATCCCTTTCAGTTATTGGCGTGGGAACACACATTAATGGGTCACAATGGGATTTCTTTACTGTTGTAAAACTGCTAAAGTTTGATGGCCAAACAGCACGGTGTGTAGATAGCGGTATTGACCACAAAGGACAAATGTGGAGACTTGAGAACATGCATGTGAGGGCATATTAATATTCTGCTCATGGCTGAATTCTCAGCCTTGGAGGAGATGCATGCTGGTAATTTGCATGAATTGTGTTTAAGGTCCAAGTGTGAAAAAGCTTAAAAGGTGTGTGTTTCTGTTGAGGGTGTGACTGATTGTGTGCATTTGATATCCTGTGTAGTAGTATAATATTAATAATAATTAGTAGTAACTATAATAATAGTAAGTATAATATTTATCTTTATTTGTTTGAATACGGAGCAGTAAAGAGAGATATTGGTTTAATTCCCTCTCTGAGTTGATGTACAGATGATATTAAAGCTCAGCTTCTGAGGCACACGATTGGTAGAGCAGGGATGAGCCTATTAGGTTATCTCACTATCTCACTAGTAGATTGTGTTTTATGATTGAAATAAAGTAGGTTACTCTCTCTATCCAAAAAAAGTATATATGTCCAGCAGCCTACTTAGTACTGCTACACTGACAAATACGTAAACCATATATAAGTGTTTCTTTAATTAATCTTTGCCTTTTTGGCACTATTGATTTTATGAGTGAAAGCAGGAGCATACAACCTGACAATGCATTTTCCGTTTATTCAGTTATGCAAAATATTTGACCATTTTTCTGTTTGACGTGTATGCATGTCTCAACCAAACCATCAAAAAACTAGATTGCACAAAATGACCTGTTATGCTTCTGTTATTAGTTTTAACAGATTTTTTTAAAGCCCACATATAAAAAGCAAACATTTCTGAGATATTGAGATACTACAATCACATTTATACCGACTGCTTTTGCTGTACAGTCTTAGAAAAATGAGTACTTTCATATTTACATGACAACACAATGACAATTTTCTTAATCTTATCTTTTTGTTAAATTAAAAGCATTTTTACAAAATGCATGTCTTTCCTTTTTTTTACAGTACAGTAAATACAGTAACTGTATATATTTGTACAGTAAATGGTATATATTTGTGACTGGCAACCATAAATTACTTTAAGTATATTTTTAGAGTTGCCATCGATGTCAATCACTGTTTCAGTTGGAGTTGCATGACCTTTTGTAAAGGTCATGTTACATTCAAAAGTCACATAATTTGATTGGAGCACAAGCAATGATATAGAAGAAAATAACTGTCAGGATTGTCATAAACGGAGGGTAAGAGAGACTTTTGTCTTTAAATTCTAATTAGATGTGCTATGACAACATGACATGAGGTTGATTCAAATAAATTCCATTTATCCTATTTACATACTGTTCAGCTTTGCACTAGCACTAGAGTTTATGTAAATTAAATCAGTCCAATTAGTGCCCATTTGGAGAAGCTATTTTTGTCCAACAGTTTTTCTCTCTGTTCATTTGTCACCATGGTAACTTTGTCTACTTAGATGAACTACATTAAGCTGTGTATTACTGGACTACAGTGGTGAGGTTTGCTTGAATTTGTTCTTGTCATAATACAGCAGATTCAATCTCCTCCAGCACTGGCCTGTGCACTGACCGTTTTATGTTGTTTTGAGTAGGTTCAGAGCAAGATGTCTGTGAATCTTTGTATATTCCAGTTGAAGGTTCAGGATTACAAGGCATAACTAAAATTGCTGTCTGTCTACCACTGCAGGATTACATTAGATTTTATTTGATTATATTATTGCAATTTTCCATTCGATTACACAATACAGAACAGCACACCGGATCTATAATTTAAAACAAATATCACTTGTATTAGACATGTATACTTCAAGAGTTTGAGATTGTAAGTAAATAGGTTTTAAAGTCACCCTAAAATCAAAATGTATTATTCCAAAATTATTATATATAATTCATGTGCACCTCGTAATCTTTAATCAAAATAAAAATGAACTTCCTCCATAACAGCACACCTTCTCTGATTACATCAGTCTGATGGCTTGGGCGGAGCCAAAGTCATTAACCACTCCCCTCCAACAGTCTGCAGCGAGCTATGAAACGCCTAATTTTCTAAAGCTTTTACTTTTCTAAAACAAGCTACGCCCTCATTTTGTTCTGTTTCACGTTTAAATAACATCTGAACACTAAAGTCGGTTGCAAATTCAGGTTCACACAAACTTTAAAAGTATCTGTTTATTTCATGCAGGCAAGATCTTCCAATTTTAACATGCATTCAGAATGAAGGGCCCAGGTGCACTGTATCAATAATAATGCAAATTACAAATTTATCCAAATCAGAAAACACAAAGAGGCCAAATGATTCCAAACATTGACAACAAACTGCTGATAAATAAGAGAATTAATGCTTATGGACAGGCACAAGACAATACACATAATACATAAACACAGCTGAGAGTTACGCAGATGACGGGTGTAAATGATGTGCGTAAATAAGAAGGTGGAAAGTAGCAGTCAGGATAACCAGGACGATGTTGCCGCAGTCCCCCTGTGGGTATGATGTGACATCAGGAGGAGCTGCCAAACTCATCTCAGATGTAAATAACACCAGTTAGATTTAAACACAGTAAAAGAAGAACAGCCCTCTTGTTTGGCTCAGGTGCATTAAAACCCAATTAACTCAGTGCCCATGGAAATATAAAGAGCAGGCCTTGATTAAAATTTTACATTGAAATTGCACAGCTGTCTATTTTGTCGTCTGTTCACATAATTAACATTTTTGCAAACTAAATATTTTGCAAACATTTTTGCTTGTTACTTAAGAGTAACAATTTCTTAAAAACTAGCATATTCAGCAAAACAAAACAGCAAGAGTTTGACCCCATCGAGCTCCATGTCCCTCATTCTAATTACAAACACACACACACACATATATGAATATTATATAGTCTTTTACATACTGAGGTATTTATCTATACGTTTCCATCAGCCTTACAGTCAACTATCTATATTTACACCTGTTTGATCATGTCAGTTTATTTTATATTTGTGTAGCTGTAACCTTAAAATTGCTCACAGTTACAGTTACTGTAAAACTGTAAAAACCACAGTAAGGACCTACCGATGTGGGCAGATTGGAGGACGACAAGTCAGTTTACATAATATGTTTAATTTAGAATATATAAACAAATCTTAGTGTACTCATTTTAAAAATACATCCAGAATACTTCAACTGCAAAAGACGAATCATAAAAATAAATATGACATGTGCAGATAAAACTGCGTATTGAAGAAGCTAAACTCATGCATCTTTAAAGTTCACTGATGTTGTTGAAAGGAAGCTTCTGTTTGTGGCTTTGCATTCTTAACTTTAATGCATCTAAAAGAACCATCGCATCTCTGATCAGCATCACAACTGTTGAATATCGAACACTTAATAAACCCTTACACAGCCAGGCTCAAATGTCACTGTGTTGAGCTGAGCCCATCGATATTTCCATCCTGACCTTTAGCAGTGTTTACCTACCCAGGACATCCTGGGCTGGCTAATCTAATAGCACACAGAGGAGGTGGCAGGAGAGAAGGCTGACCGCTGAGTGCTTGCTTTAGTTCAGAGGAACAGCACAGATTAATGCTTCAGGCTGTCTGCCATTGGGATGCATGCAGAATGCTTAGAAGTCAAACAATATACACACCTTTAACAACATCCTGGATTAGACCTTTTATTGTCAAATACATTGTCACATATTGATCGTATAATTGATCTTATAATTGTTTTTAACAACATTAACCACCATAAACTGTAAAAATATTAGAATAAACAGTAACTAATGGTGAAAGAATTTAATTTACTTTTACTACTATATGTTAAATGCATTTTCTTCTAGTGCAAACATTTGAGATATTTTGATGTTATTCTATAAAACGTTGTTTTGATGTTTGTATAATTTAGCCATCTTTTAAAGTATTTCTCTGTTGTATGTTTGACTGAATCAGTACACAGTTCAGACAGCCAGCTCTTGTGTTTGTAGGCAGCCAGCAGCGTCAGGTTTATCAAATGTTCAGGTTTATCAAAATGAATCACTTAAACTGCAGCTCTTTGCAGCACAGTAAAAATGCCTCTGGTTATGTGTGTCCACCATAATTAAGAAATAAACTTTGTTAAGCACCACCACAGTGATTACAGTACACACACAGTAAATGAGTCACACTAAAAAAACAAACAGACAAAACAGTGCACGATAACTAGAAATACCACATACCACACATACTACAAACTCCTTTATGTGAGTACAAGTACACTTGACCTATGGCCTTATCAGGCAGCAGACCTTGCCTTGTGGTAAACTGTAATCCACCAGTTGGATGGATGCGTGAACTTTGATCTAAGCCATGTCTCAGTATAAGAGAGAGAGAAAACTGGAGTGTAACACACCATATTGTGAATAAATGTGACATGAGGTTTATGTGAGGTTAATGTAAAGCTGCAGGGGTTTTTGGCATCAGCACCACGGACAGCTCAAACAGCCAGACATGAGACTCATCAGGGAGCCACCGAAGTTCTTTGGCCAGCTCCTCATAATCTTCCCAAGAGTCTGAGACTGCTTTGATGAAGAAGAGACACAAAAAGAGATCCTGGCAAAGGGTGTCTTAAGAGCTTTCTCAACTACCCAGAAGCCCTCACCCGAACTCATTTAAATTCTATTGATGTGACTTACTTTTTGAGGGGGCAATCTGGAGTAGCGACAACTGCCAGGGAACAGCGGAGAATGGATTAACAAAGACCTTCAAATAATAATGCTACACAGATGTGTCCTGCTACCCTGCTTTTACTGCACATGGAAGAAGCAGAACTAATTCCTGAATGTCAGCGGTGCTGTGGCAAATAATGACGACGTGTGATTTCAAAGTCTAAACTTTAAAAGTGAGGCCGCGGTTATTGAATGTATCAAAGCCGTGGTAAGTTAAATATTGATGACCACAAAAGGACAATTTCCATATACCTCATTAAACACTGAAAGATTAACAGGAATATATTGAAATGAATAATTTATATCCCTGTATGCACATACACAAAAAGCTGTTTTTCCTTCACTCGCTGACATTTGCGCTGTCTGCCGAGCATCGTCTGTTCTAATTTTCAATTCAGCTCTCCTGCAGCCCGACGTCTTTTTCTCTCCCCCATGGTTTTCTGCTCATTAAGCAAACACTAGGATCTGTATCAGCTGCCATCTTGATTTCTCATGGATAAACCTTTTGTTTTCCTGCAGAGCCCCCTCAGCCATTTCATCAGGCGTCTTCATTTGAGGAAATGTCACGTCGTTAACCGTACATTTGAAATCTACAGAGGATGGCTTAAGGTCTGAAAACATCTCTAAACGTTCCTGCGGTCCTCATATGCATACGGCAGCATCAAACAACATTTAGCAAAGAATGGAGAGGTGGTTTTGTGTGTTTTTGGGGGAGGGAGGTGCTGTAGTCAACAAAACAAAAATAGAGCAGTCCACAAGGTCAGTTTCTCTCAGGCTCATTAGACATGATTCAGTCAGTTTTTTTTTTCAAATTTCTTTTTATCTTCACTCTTCTCTATTTAATCTTCTCTTTTCTTATTCATAAAAAATTTGAAAAGAAAATAAAAGTTAGTAGTTAATAGAGACAGACAAGAAGCGACACATTTCTACATAATTAGTTATTGGTTTGTTAATATAAATGGCACAGCACCCAACAATGTCATTAAACTACTGTGTGCAAAGCATTTTAGACGCAGCCTAAAACAGAGGTATATTAAAACAAATCTATTTGAGACATATTTTGCATACATATAAAAATAAGAATCGTTTTTGTAGTCAAATGATAGTTTCAATGTGTCAGTTCAGGTTCTCCTCATTCTCAAATGTTATGATGGACAGTGCTAAACGATGAGTAAGGCATTAAAAGACGGGCTTTTCCTACCGCTATTATGGCTTCAGTTGGCTTTGTCTCCAGCCTCGCTCAGTGAGAAGATTAAAAAGCAGCTACCTGTCAGGCACAAGACAATGGCTTCTTTTTGCTGCTGTCATGGTTCAGTGAGTCCTCTTAGAAACAATGGACGAATGAGCACCAAAGTAGGGTACGTGACAAATAAATCCTTCAAAGTTATTGTGGAACAACAATGTCACAAAAAGAGATTTGGACCAGTGGTTCATTTAGTCCAGTCCGTTCTTTGTTTCTTTTTAATTAGAAATTCCGATTTTGAATAATACGTCACTGACAAAAAAGATACCCAATATATGTTTCTCAACAATGGTAGCTGAAATAATGTTGTGATCACTTTGCAGGCACCTTTGCATTATAATTGCTCTCTCTCTCTCTCTACCCAGATCAGAGTTGACCAGCAGAATGTGCTGATTTTCTCCATACAGTGAAAGTGAAAGGTGACCTCAGCTGACCCTTATCTCCACCCACGTTCACTGTACGAAGAAAAGGAGCTTGAACATTCAAAGTCAAAGAAACATTTGGTATGAATTTTTTCTTTAACCACTTCAACCCTTTAACCGCTAGACAAATCTCCCAGTACAGCAATTACAAAAAATATATTTAAATAAAGTATTTCACATATTATTTTACAAATTATTTTAAAGCCTCAATTTAATGTATAAGACCAAGACAATAATCAGCTGCAGGATCTGTATCTACAGGATCTGTATCTTTAATAACAGTTTATTTAATGCTAATATGATTACTAAGATTTATTACTTTAGACATTGTCTTATTTTAGAACACATTCCTCTGAAAAGCGTCTCATTTAAATTGGCTCTTTATAAGTGCTTGTAAAACTCTTAACACCATTAAGGTTCAATAAATCAGTTTATCACTGCAGAGTGATTCGGTCACAAAGCAGCACATTAATTAACAAAAGCTCTAATTAGGTGTGCCTTAGCATAAACAATCTATAACAACTCGGAGAAACTGCAAATTCTGTTTTAAGACAACATTTACATTCTTTGTTACATTGAATTGCAACTAGCATACAGTACACCAGTAGCTAAAACTGTATGTGCTGCCAGATTCCCACAGGGCATTTAAAGAAACAGCTGCAATTTCTCAAAAATTGGCTAAATCGTGTTTTGGTTTAATTTAATAATGTCAACAGGTTAGCTGGAGTAGTAATTATCATTATCTTAGTATGAAAGCCATTGCGTCTATGAGAGGTTCTCTCTAATACAGCTTTAAAGGTGTGTGCATCAGAGAGAAAGAGAGAGAGACAGATAGACAGAATGTTAATAATTAGACTCAGCCAGCATTAGTAATAGCACATGTCCTCCAGACCTGCCATTGTTCCTTTATTAGATAATGACTCTCGAAAGCTGTTGGATGTTGATGCCGCAGCAGGTGTCATGATATCATGAGAGGGAAAATAAACAGTGGCCTCATACACCTGAGGGTTATTATTTCATGGACATTAAACGCTGCTGATAATATTCACAGGTTGGTGATGGGTTTACAAAAAATCAGTTCTGTCTGTAGACTTTCACGCTGGGTCATTCGGATACAACGCTGGCTTGAAGTGCCCGTCGCCTTTGTGGTTCAGTATGTATTATGTACTTGACCCACTACAGAATTAAGTGCATGCTTATCTGTTTACTGACACAAAATGAGTCAATGAGTATTAGCTGCCTGATTTGTTGCTGCCTGTGAAATGCTTCAATCACAGCTCGTTACTGAATTTGTCTCTGCTAACAAGTCTAGTGTGAGTTAAAGTCTATGAATAATCACAGACTTCATCTCCTTTAAATCGCCCAGCAACACAGACCTCAATTCTGAATCTATTCTGTGCAGTTCATTCTGCAGACTGATGAGATGGCATAGTTTTATTTCTCCTATCTCCGTTCAATCTTTTTGATTGTAATGGAGAATGTGTACATCTCATAGAGCCAGAGAAAAGAGCCAAAGATGGAAAGCAGAAGGCGAGAGGGTACACTTTCCATCAGGTCCGTCCCAAGCAAGCAATTCGGGGCCCATTTCAGAGGTCTAATGGGAGATGGGCACTGACGGACAGCTCGTGTGGGTTACTTATTAATCCAGAAGAGGCAATTGGAGAACCTCCATCGACCTGCAGTAAATTAAATAAGGCCTCTCCAGAAATGGCATTATTTTCTCCATTCTATCTCCGTCTATCCCTCTCTCCCTCTTTCTCTCTAATCCCCTCCTTCCATTTTGATTAAATGAAATACAAAGGAAGATCTCAGCAGTGGGAACTGATATTAATCACCCTCACATTCCAAAGGAAAACTCATAACCAGAGATTGATGGGACGAAACTGATATATTAATCAAACGGAGGTGATCTGCTATTTATTGTATGTCCCCAGCCCTGTTTGAAGGAAAACAGTGGCCAAGTGGACGGTGTGGGTTTAATATTCATTGAAGGTCTGTTGCACTTCAGTGAGGATAATTAATGAACGGCTGAAGACCTTGTGTGCTGGCCTAATTTTAGCCCTACAGAATGTTTGAATATTTTTAACTTCGTTTCCATGGCTTACCATGGGCAGAATTTGTGAGGAGTCAAACAGAGAAGCGCAGCGATTAAGGATCTAAGCTGGAGAATCAAAGGTTGCATGTATGAGTCCTACAACGGAGGTCCTTTATGCATTGGAGACCAGCAGAAATAACCCAAACAGCACTGTACCCTTGAACATGATTGTACGCTGGAAGTTGCTATTATTATCATTATTATTATACAACTATTATTATTAGTATTGTTTTAGTAGTAATAGTAGTGACTAAATATTCTCCAAATACCTATATTATACAAACCAATTTGAAAATGCATTAAAATCCATCAGCGTTAGCTGCTGAAAAACCATAAATTGTTGCGTTTTTGTAAAAAGTCTGCTGTTTTCACATTCAAAATTCATTTATCTGTTTCACCTGCAAAATACTCTAAGCCTCCCAATGTGATAATGAATGAACATCAATTTTTCAGTAAGCAGTGGTCAAGTTATTCACTGTTCCATTGCTGTTAGCACAATTATTAACATTTGCCAAACTGCAGCAGACAGCAAACAAGTTCATAAACAAATAGAGGTCAGCTCTATTTATTTCCAGAGTCTGTGTCCACTGACCCCAAAACAACAACACAACTGTAAGCTTTTAGCGTTCCTCTGCTGCTATAATTCACTCTTAACAGCCGTAATGGCAGAGTTACGGTCTCAATAATGGCCTCCTGGTACGATACAAAACTCTGCCTGCCACAGCAGTGTCCAATCACCTCCTGTCTCCCTCTCAGGCATAACTCGCTCCACTAAATTGCTTCTATAAGTTACCAACAGACACGACCAAGTGACATCTCTGACGATTACTGAGCGAGTGTGTATGTCACAACTCTGCATCTGGTCAAGTTACCAGGAAAACTAATCATGAAACACTTCTGTTTCTGAGGAAGAAACTACCTCAATGAGTGATGTATTGTACTTTGATCAAGACACCAAAGTGTGAAATGGAGGCCATTTCATATATGATAGATAGATTTCACAATGGTAAAATGAAGGGTTGGTGTCATCATTAGAGTGAATCTCATTTCTAATGTCATTGCAGACAACCCATAGTGCAATGAGGCTGTTAGTATTTGCCAGAGGGCATTATAAATGCAAATATATGTTTACTCACACACACACAGACACACACAGACACACACAATTTGCATTTATAGGTACATTCCTAAAAGAAAACAATGTTAATGAACCACTGATATATCTGCATATGAGCAAATACAAACACACCTGGAATCAACCCAGAATTGCTATGCAGAACCCAGAACACACAATTGAATATCACATTTCACATACACACCTCAGTATACAAAAACAAGTCAATTATCACAGACCATATACACACACCGCAATACACAAACACATACGAACATTGTCAAATATATCCTACCACACACACCTCAATGCACACAAACACATACACGCATAGTCAAATATCACACACCTTCTTAGCTAATCCTTTGGGTCTTCAGAGGTTCTAACACAAACCAAAGTGCTCAGCTAATGGAAAAATCATTCCCTTAAGCACTTTATTGGTTGTACCATCTGCATCATTGGTGCAGTAATTGCTTCCGCAACAAGAGTGGTTTAAGATGTGCCTCTTTAAACATTATGTGGGAATGATTGACTGGCAAAGGTTTCCATCACAAACTCCCAGTAGCACTCAATCAATGAGAAGCACCTAATCACAACTGCTTGGCCACAATACTGACATAAAGAAATTAGACCCTTTCATTATGAAAAGCATACAGATTCATTGAATTTAATGAAGCCAGATTTACATGTAAAAGGGCTCTTACTGTATCATTGTGCTTAACTGCAGGTTTTCTGAAGTGATGATCTGCTATCCAACAAACTGAAGATATGTCTAAATGTGATACTGTAGAAACAGAATTATTAAAACACTTCACAACTATACTGAACTTTTGGATGTGTCAAACATGGTATGTGCATTGGACACTGAAAAAACAGTGTTAAGATTTTGTAAAAACTCTCCTCTGTAACCTGTTTTTATATTCAAAATCCAGTTATCTCTGTTTCATCTGCAAAACACGTTTATCCTGCTTAGAAAAATCCAATTAGCACTTCAAAGAGTCAAAGAGTTTTAAAAATAGTCTAATTATAAGCAAACCACTTCGGTTAGGTGCAACATGTCATTTATGGCCAAAGTTTTGTTCTGAATGTTACGGCTGATGTAGGGGGTAACAGTAGATGCAACAGTAATCCAATAAAAGCATTAGTGGGCCATTAGAGGCCGGTTTCCGGGCTCGAATATGACATAGAGGTCTTGCTGGGGCTGAAAAAGAGCTCCTGGTAACGATTACTACCAGGTGATGTTATGTCCAACGACTTTTGACATTGCGCTACAATAATACAAGTAAACATTATCTGTCTCTCATGGGTAAAGCTGTAAAATTTTTGTCATGCATAATTTTTATTTGTAGGTTGTTTCTTTGTAAAACACTTTCATTTTCAAAAACACTTCTTTATTGGCTAATGGAAACCCTGGTCGCCTGTATTCGKAGCTTGAGCATAAACAACTAACACAAAGAACGTAAACGCAACGTGTGATTTTATGTCATATGCCAATTGCTCGCAATAAGCGTCAGTCTGTTGCCCATGTAAATGGTTTGTAAACAATATAAGGCATTTTACGAGGGCTAAAAGATGACGTTAGCTCATACGTAAATGAACACAGTTTTTTCTACTGTACTGAATAATTCTAGTACAAATATGAGCTAGAAAAGCTTATTTCTGTTGTTTTGTCTGCATCACTGAAAGCGAAACGAAACGTTGACAAGATTCCTCTGACACTATATACCATGCTTATGTATCATAAGCAAAGCTAAAAGCTGCTCTTCTGGCAGTTTGTATGTGAGACGCTTCCAAGAAGAGAATTATACATTACTGTGAAGTTGCTCTCAGAGCTGAGAGACACATCTGCGGCAAAGCTGTACTTTTTAGTACTTAGAGCCATGTTTTATTCATGCCTTAAAAGGTTTCAGCATAAAACGTGAGGAGATATTACAGTGATTTGTACAAGGTTTCATCCAAATACACAATGAGCTCCCATCACCCCAACCTTAAGGGTAAACTATTGTACATTTGCCAAGTTGATGTTGCTGGGCGATGTTTGGTGTGAAATGACTAAATGAAATGGCTACCTCTCCATATATTTACTGGAGAAAGGAATTATGGGACATGCTTCAATGGACAAAATAATCCCTGATAATGTAAACTCTACTAAGAGGCAGTTGTTCTGAGTTTTTAATTCATCTGGCAGACTACTTCAGCAGTGAAACAAAAACTGTGGACCACCTAACACCATAAACCATGGGGGAAACGATCAACTACATACAGTTTTAAACAGTGTAAAAGTTTATATAAGTTTATATCCTTGAAATAGCCATATGTTATTGATCTGAAATTTAGTCATTATGATGTGTTGTTCTAATTTCTTTGAAATTTTCTGCAAGCTAATTAACCAAAATGAGTTTGCAAGCTAAGAAGTTTGACTAAACATTTGCGTTTTCTGATGTATAAATGTTGCTTGTGTTATTTGCTTGTTTCTGCGATAACTGAAACAGTCAAAATAACCTCCAAATAATGTTAACACAAATTCACTGTTAGGACTTGATGAATCATTTGATTCAATGAATATTTTGTGCTTTGTCAGTTATAAATATTTCTTATGTGATTTTCGAACATAATTTAAAGTGATTTCTCATCCAATCAACTCTCAGACAATTTGGAATCATTCATGCCACCGGTTTGGCCCTCAATTCATCTTTGAGATCACTGGTTTTAAAACTTCTAACAACTTTTACAACTTCTAAAAACTCTGTCTTTATTTGTTCAATTAACCACAGCTGTAACCGCATGTCAGTGCATGTATACCAGAAATAAAGAGGAACGTTTGGCTGCAATGTATTTTGTGTATTTTATGTATTTTGTGACTTCACAGAGACGGAGAACAGGATAAGTGACAGAGAAATAGAGAGCGTGTGCTTGTGAGGCATCTTTTAACATTAGACAACAATGCTTTCCAGTCAAACGCCTGCTGTATGTCAGGGTCCTCCATTGATTAGAGGGATGGACTCATTTTACAGCTCATTACACCATGTACATGGATTTCTCATCATCCATGTACCATCAGTTTCAACAAGTTTGAATTTAACCCCATTGTGCACAGCAAAACATTTTACATAACGATTCGAGTAACGGTCAGAGGCTCCTCTAGTAAACTACATCAATTATTATACAGCTGTTTGCACAAAGCATGCCTAACCTGTTTGCCAGACAGAGTATGGAGAGTACAGTCTTATTTTAGACCACTAACACCAACCAATATATTCATTTTGCCATTCATGCTCTCTGTGGTCCTCATGTCCTTGCTCTTAGCTGTGGTTTTGAGTGAGGTCATTCCCCATTTGATTGTTTCATCAACCTTCAGGCCCTAATGGACTTGTTTTAATTGTTTGGCACACGTTTGGCCTGTGGACTCCAGCGACTCTCCTGTGGTTCTTTGTATCTGATGTTTATACGTACAGCACTCTGCATATCTCTCTATGGGCCGTTCCCACCTTCAGTGGTCATTACTATCAAGTGCCCTGGAGGAGAAAACATCTAGCGGTGGACACGCTCATATACAGGTATCGAAACATCAGAAAAGGTCAAACTGGTCTCATGGCAGTTTGCGTTTTGCAAGAGGGGACACAATATATGACGGATAAAGCTGCTTTGACAAACAGCTTAAATCACTAAACATTTGCAGTGATCACATTTCACTAAACCCTAAAATAATGTCCCATGTACTCCATAAAGGAGAGAGTCAAAAGAAATGAAGTTTGTTTGAAACTGTGCTACAGGGACTTTGATCTATCTTCAGGATCACAGTAAGGTTTAGAGAAACAGCTGTCTGGAGACAAGGAGCTTTGTTTGATGGATGACCTGCTCTGTGAAGGTTAGTCAAATGAGGACACTTGAAGGCAATGTTATACTGGCCTACCTCTCACACATACTGTGAAGAGATAAAAAGTAGGGTTAAAAGCGACTTCGCTTATTAAGTTTCTTGCTTAGGCGTTTTTAATTATTTTTCATTCATGTTTTGCCTATTTCAACAAATCTCCAGAAAATATCTGCGTACAGTTTTGACGTTACTTTTAGTTTAATATACTGTTGTCTGTTGTAAACTGCTTTAGGGCTATATAAATTCTAAAATTCTCAACATAATACTATAAAGTAATACTATAAGCTACAAAAATTATTACTGTCCCTTTTGCGCTCCATATACAATATAAAAGATAACAACTGCTACAAGATCAAAAGCAAATGAAATGTCATGGTAGTTGAGCTGAGCTCAAAATTATTTTATCCTTCACTTCATTATTGATCTTCAAATCGGGATTTAAACATCTCCTTCAGGGAGACTTGCAGTGGCTGTCTATGAGATATAAAGATCTTCAGAAGCAGCCAATTACACACCACCATTCTGATGCCTTAATCACCAAGATATCTTCAAGACATCAAAGCCATTCAAAGGTCCATTGATTTAGAATGATGCATGTTTGGTGCTCATGCAAGCATTCTCTTGAGTTATCAAAGAAATGATCAACTGTATTATGTATTTTATATACATCCACACTGTATGTTATCTCATGTTGTTAACTCGTTAACTTAATGAGTTGGGTGCAATCACAATTTGATCATTAGCTCTCATAACTGAAAGACACAGATTGGTGTCGCTCAGCTTCATAACTTATTTCAACATGGACTTTGCGCCTCCGGCAAAAACTTTAAGATAGCAGCCAACAGAGCTGGAAAACAAGACAAAGAGTCCAGCAGAGAGAGAAAGTGGAAGTATCTCGCCATAGTGGTTGAAATTGAAATGCTCACACCTCTTTCCTCAAGACTCACCCCTCCAGTGACCTTTTCATCACCCAGAACTACATGTTTAACTCAAAACTCCATATGCTGCGGCATTTTGCCCTTATCTCTTGTGTGACGGTCGTGGTTGGATTAAGCAACCCGTGTCCTGGGTTAGCTCTCAGCTGATGGAGTCTTGTGAAGCAGCGTTCCTCTGGGTACAGGCGTATTAGCTGAGGAACGAGCGGTTGGTTGCGTGGGTGCCGACATCACTGGGAATAAACGGCTTCATTCCACACACTCGCCCCATCAGCTTTCACACCTCGCCCCACTGCTGTAATCCAATCAACACCTTGCAAGACGGATAATACAGCCAGTTTCACCCTGGCATAAGTGAATACAGACTGTTCACACTAGGGGTGCCTACAGACATTGTAGGAGAACTTACCTGTTGGGTTCCGGTAAGCTGTTTAAATAACTTTAATAATAAATGTTATTAATTTCAATATAAAATAAATAATAAATACACACGTGGTTGTGAATTGTATTCTCTGGCGGGGCCCATTCAAATTTGGATGCAATACTCACCTGCATTTGGCAGTGAAATAAATATCCTCATTTAAAAGAGCAACACACACTTTATGAGTGTAATTACTCACATGGGAAAAGTCCACCTCCACTGCTGAGCTTTAATGGAAAAAGTGCATTTGTAGAAAAGGTCACATTCACATTGAATGGCAGACTGGACTCACTCTATCTCAGCCATTTGACTCAGCTTGCTTGAAAGCCATCGAAGGGAACTGGAAGTGAAGCTAACTTTAATTTATTGAAATTACTGGAAAAGTACATGAGGCAGATTCATCCTTATGAGATGTATTTGTATAAAAACATAATAAACCAATAGTGGCTATTTTCTGTGTGTCTGGATGTTTCCTGATTTAAAGTTTAAATCCAGGCAAAACGTTGCAAACACAAGCGGAATAACAGAAGCTGTGAAGTGTTTCAGTACTGTTCCAAACATCAGCACTTTTGGAATGTCATTGGGCCAATCAAATGAGAAGTCCAGTAGTGAAGAAGCATATACCATTTGCTTAACATCCTGGGAGCTGACGGCAGGTCTGTTTTGAAACGAGTATGCGTTATCGCAAAAAATCAATTTCTCGACTGAGATTTTAAATAGGATTTTAACTTCTGAAGCCCTACTGTTCTGCTGTGGATAGTGGGATGGTGTGACTGTACTTTGAATGCACCCAAATTTCTCTTTTGAGGATAGAGCAAGAATGCAAACTCGGCTGATAAACATTCATACTGTTTACAACACTCTATTCGCAATCCATACAAGAACCTATTTGAGACAGTCAGGAATTCTCAGGTAAGCCGTAACACAGCCGTTCCTGAGAGGCATAAACTTTAACCTCAGGTAAGAATCGCATCCCGCACAAGTATCTGCTTCTAATGCAAAGTCATGGAGAGAGCGAGAGCATTTCTCAGTAAAGAAGCTGCGCCTTGCCACAGGGTTTATGCTAAGCAGTGCTCAAGACTGAAAAGTATAAACACTGTTATCACCCATCCTGCTAGCTGCTTAGCAGGTACTCTGGTTACGTTCTACAGCAAGCTGATGCAACAGCCTCCTTTTCTTGTTTCTTTTTTAACCAATATATTCATTAACAACTCAGACTGCAGCTGTTTTCAGACACATAATGAATCAAATTAAGCATCGGAAGATGGGGCCTTTGGAAGATATAATTGCCTCAAACATGAGAAAAAAATAAAGCCTTTCCTTTGCCTTTGTTCCAAGCAGCTCCTATATTTGGCTGTGCTTGTATCGTGGTTTAATTATTTCAAGCTAATTCCTCCGAATTCTCACAAATTCCTCTTACCTTCTGCTTCTGGTCTCTACACTGGCTTCCCATAGCTGCCGGGCAGATTCTTGACTGGCAGCTTTACAGCTAACAGCATGAGTCCCTTTTTATCCTAGCCATGATGAAACCACAGACTCAAGACTTTGTGATCGAATGCATCTGTCTAACAAGTTCCTCCCTACTCACAAACAAAACCCTTATTCTAATAATATTGTACTCATGTTGTATTGGTACTGTGGGGAAATACATATGAACATAACTGCACAATATTAACATTACTATACAATTAACTAAGCTGCAGGTTCTTCAGTTATTTTAACCCCACCCCAAAGTTACATTACATTACATTTAGGCATTTGGCAGACGCTTTTATCCAAAGCGACTTACATTGCATTATACTACACATTGATCACTGTACATTGAGTATGTGCAATCCCTGAGATCGAACCCATGACCTTGGCGTTGTTAACGCCATGCTCTAACCACTGAGCTACAGGAAAGCTCGTTAATGAAATATTATTATGATTTAACATTCAAAATATATTTTTCCAACCATATGTTTTCATAAAATGTTGTATTTTTATTTGTGATTTTTCACACATTACAATGGTGAGACTGCTCATCCCATTAGACAGTTATCATCATAATTGTAATCTGGCACTGTGTTAAAAAATCAGCCATTTACATCTTCATTGTTTGTGTGAAGGCTTAGTGGAATACAAATACGCTGACAACAGCCGTGGGGCTATCAGGTTTAAAGCTGGGACGATCATGTTCACCAGGGTCTGTGCAATATCATAATCTGTGTCAAACCCTGATGTATCCTGATCCGCTAATCCTAATGGAAATCAGAACCAGAATCTCCAACAATCATTAGGAAATGGAGCATATCAGCCTCACAGCACTTTCTGTTCCTTTTCAACTCAATTTAAATGAAGCGCTAATCTAAAACACTTGCCTCAAGAACTCATGAAGTGCCAGGCAAATGTTTGTTTGTAAACTTTGTCATTTTATATACTGTATAAGGTTTTCCACATGACTAAAGAGCATTAGCATAATACGAGTTACTTTAAATGTAGTGTTGGGTTGTATCTGAGTGAATTCCACACGTTTCTCGACATTCTGTAATAATGTACATGCTTTAAACATGCATTAGCTTGACTGTTTTTCAATCTGTGTTTCTGGTTCCGTTTGAAATGAAAAGTAACAGGAAGTTGTCTATTTACTGTCTTTACACACATTCCTGGCTTTATTTACTAATATGAATGACTTCATTTACTTAATATGAATCATATTTTTTGTGAATAATACAAAAAGTATTTTACAGCTCTCATTTGTAATGTGCAGTATGTGTCTTGTGTTTTCAATGAAATTCTATTAATTAAAAGCAAGGTCATTTTTTGTGTTTGTGTTGATAAAACTATTTGAAACGAACGTGTTTTTTGTTCACATTTAACGCTCACAGCTACTAAAGTAACTTCTTTTCACCCCACAATTAAAATAATCTGTACAAACAAGATCTGAAGATCTTATTTTTAGTGTTTTGCCCATTGTTATTTAGTGAGTGAATTCAACGCAAGAATCACTCTGACTTAGCTGAATACTTAGTTAGTTTACTAAGAAAGCTTATCTCCATCAGCCCTCCTGGATGTACCTACATTACCATAATAAATATTCTTATTTCCCAATTTCTCAATTTTATAATACACTAAATTATAATTGTTTAAACAATTTAACAAATACACTTAATACTGGTGTAAAGTAATACAGATTTAACATTTACAGGGCAGCAGAGCTCTCATGTGTAGGTGAATAAGGGCTCAGTTATTACTCAGGGCTTGATTCTGGTTTTCAGCATTGTCTTGGCCTTCAAGTAATTAACCAAAATGTCATCAGGCATTTGTCAAAACGCATAACCTTCTAAAATGTGCCACAGATTTGTTGAAAGGAAAACACTACACAAGACTAAAGGTTAGTCAACAAGCATGTATGTTTTGAAGCTGATCACGTTACACTGTTGTGAAGGTTTTGAAGATTAGCCACAGATTTGGGTTTTATAACCCTTGCTGGGGGCAGGGTCCAAGCAGATGTTATGATACTGGCCTGACACCAGCAATATATAGGGCCTGGACTGATCCAGCAAGGACAGCTCCAAATGACACATCCCCTAGATGGCCAGAGGCTGAATATATTTGTGAAGCACATTTTTTTTTGCTTATACAGTAAACCAGTAGTTGTATTTTATTTTTAGAAAGTGCACTGCAATAGTAGATACAGGCTCTTACTGCTGTGATACTGTGATTACTGATGTGATAATGTGCTAACAAGATATCTGTATTATATACACATCACACACACACACATCTTTGAAGCTATATTAATCAGGACCTCTCATAACTGCAAAGGTCTATCTTCACATAGGATAATGATATTTACTCAACCCTACCTCTAAACCCGACCCTTACAGAAACCTCATGGCATTATTAAATTTAAAGAAAAATCTGATTTGGCCAGTTTATGAACATTTCAAATGTGAAGATCACTTGAAAGGTTTTCATCATGTCTCATTAGGTATACTTTTAAAAAATGTGTAGGCAAACCACAAGCACACACACACACACACACACATACACATAGTTTATGAGGACTCTCCATAGACATAATGGCTTTTATGCTTTACAAACTGTATATTCTGCACCCTACCGCTAAACCTTACAGAAAACGTTTGGCATTTTTTAATTAACAAACAAATACAATTTACTATGGTATTTTTAAGCGAGTTGGTTTATATGGACACAGGAAGTGTCCTCATAAACCATGTTTACGTTGTTGTACTCATGTCATCATTACATTACATTTGTGCCCTGGTAAACCACATATTTAAACCCACACACATAACCTTTATTAGTGCTAAGATGTGTAAAGACACAACACTACTTCTGGACAACTTTTGTTAGTGGTATTGATCATGTCAGCCTGACTTATTGATTATGTCAGTTTTACATGTTTGCATGTCTAGATCAAACTTAACACAGAACTGCAGAGGAAAAAATCAGAAGCTTAGCCTCGGTCTAGATCAAAACCACCTCCAGCCTCTGCATGACCTGCAGAGTAGCACAGTCTCAGCATCAAAGTGGATGTTCTTTTGATCCTTCACAGTAGTAAAACATAGGAAAACACTCTATCACACTCCACCCTGTATCCGACAGCTGTCAGATCCAGAGCCCTGTCAAAACTCAACATGACTCGAAATCCAACATGCTTTAAAGGTTATCAAAACCTTGCGTGCACGCTAACCCATGACAAATAGCCTCAGCGTCCCGTGAGTCACCAGTGTGATGCATTTAGTGCATCCTGCCCTTGCTTCCCTGCCTGGATGCCTTTTCTAAATATTATAGTTGTTTATGAGACAAACATTTAGTTGTGCACCTGTTCTTTCTGAATGCACCTTTCTCTATCCAAAAACTGTGCATGATTGTGAACAGAGCTTACGTTGGAATACAAGTGCATTTTGGAGCTCTCTAGAAGCTTTTATGCACTTGCCGACACTGTAGGTCTGAATTATGCATAGAGACGGCTCTCATGACTTCCTTTTTGTGATGATGTCCCGTTCAGACTGTGGAAATAAAATGCGATTCAGGACCGTGCTCACCTACATGCCGAGATCTCCTACTGTACATGCAGTCTAGACCTTTACACCTAAGTACAGCTGATAAAAGAGTTTTAAATGGAATACAGTAGTGTATTGCATAAAAATGCAAATAAATGATGCAAGACCTTTCCTCTGAACTTGTTTTACTTTTCTTAGCAATTCATTTTCAATTAATTGTATTAATTCAATTGGTCTCAAAGTTGTTTGAGTGGATGTATGATGTCTGCTCCCTCAAACAGTGTTCAGACAGGAGAACAGAAGCCCATTTTGCTGGCTAAAATGTGCCTGTTCTTGTATGTCTATTATTTCTGCTGTCTTATATTATTCTTACGCCACTCTTGTAGCTTAAAGCAGGTGTAATTATATATGTCACTAAAGTCACTAAAATTACTAAGTTTTAGTATTAAATACTTTTGGAGGGTGATGTAAGTGCCCGTCAAATTCAAGTTCAAATTCACTGTACTTAATTATTTCACTCAAAATGCTGCAAACTTACAGTTAGTGCTGTAAGGATCAGTTATAAATATTGTCTACATCTGTTGGTCAACATCTAAAAAAAGTGGCAGGCAGTGATATGGAAATACAATGAAGTGCTTATGCAGTGAGCGGGTCCAGTGAGAGATGGGATTTTTGCATTAATATGCGTTGCAGTCCCTGAGGTTTCTGCTGTGGGAGGGAGCGGGTGTGCATCATGCCGCCTTAAATGCATCTGATTTACTCTCCAAGAGTTTTTTAAGATTCGAAATAGTTATGATGTAAAGTAAAGAAAACTGCAATGATATTCCTGAGTAAATGCAGTGTATCATGTTTAAATAAACTCACTCCTGCTGCCTTAAGACAAGTTCTGTTGCTTTGTGGTTCACTAAAAGCATTTTACTGATTGCACTGAGCAGAGGGAAGCTTGTATTGTAATACAAATGCTCAATAATAAATGCTTTTCCCTTTAATGATGTTTATGAATGAAAAATCCCCCAAACTATCCTGGTAGCTAGATGGCTGCTTCTCTTTGTGGACACTTTTAACATAGATGTAGAACCTGTGGTTTAGATATTGTCTTTGTCTGTCTGCTGCCTTAACTCTCTCGTTATTTGGGATTTTATTGCATTTTTATTGCATTTATTGCATCCGTTCATGGATTCCTGACTCTACCTAGTTATACGTGTCAGATGATTGGTGCATTCTGAGTCTAAGAACAACACAGTTGATTTTAAATTACATTACAGACTTTTGGAATGTGTGAGGTTATATTAAAAAGAATCCTTCCTCTGTTCTGCAATTCTGAAGACGACAACACACACACACACACAGACTCAATAGTAATCCATTTGCTCATACTTTTATTCAAGCATACTTAATCTTAAATAAATAAAACAGTTTTTTATAGTCTGTGGGGGACTCATAAATATGCATAACATCACAGGGACACAAATACCTCTGAGGAGAAATCACTGTAGCAGCCCTTCTGAAATAGCCTTAAAATGGCAAACAGTTCTTTCCGAAGTTTCCAGACTATACCTTCTGTACACTTCAGGAAACTGGGCTTGATTAAAAGTGGCTCTCGGCTTTATCAGAATCTTTGTGTTTGCTGCTCAAAGTAGCTTTTAATCCTCTTCCTGCAAACCTGCAAACTGCAAAATGCTGCATAAATTGATTGTTTTGGAGCTTTTCCACGGTGCTGTGGAAATTGTGTGGGGATTTATTTGTGGATCTCTCTTAATCTGTCAATCAGAGACGAGGGCTAATAAACACCTGCTGTGATTGAGCTTCACATGTTTCCAGTAAATCATAGTCGAGCACATGCTCGCTTAATTCACATTTTGACTGGCTCCATCAGACTGTTTGTCAGCGGCGAACGCAGACAGGGATTGATTAAGTGATTGCGCGCAGCCATATGCGTTTTGTGTTTTATTAAGCCTAAAACAACACCGCAATATTTGTCCCAAAGCAGAGGGTGAAATGATTATAAAATGGATAGCTGGCACCTGATTAACATTATTTATTTATTTACAAAACCAATTGGATGTCAAATGTAAGAAATAATTCTTTTGTTTTAAAAATAGGGAGATATTTTTTAGCAATTCATTAAAGAACTGAAATGTTCAATCTAGAAAAATCTCAATTTAATTCCATCATTTATGTAATGTTTATTATTTATGGTTTAAAAGATTTTATAAAATATCTTTAGGATATCATAAACCCAGT
>JAZGTJ010004983.1:0-28912 GCA_036877575.1 Botia almorhae
AACTTTAAACTAGTAAATAACGTTAAACATCTGGACCTATTTTATCTTACTTTGACTTGCGACTCAGTCATTCCTAGTGAGTACGCCAGTCTAGCTCTCTCTGGTCCTGCCAGGTATTTGGTCTGTTCGAAAGTTTTCTCCAGCGCAAAGATCTGATGACCACTGAAAGTGGGTCTTGTGTGCTTCTTTTTTCCTGCAGCATCTGTGTGATGCACATCTACAGAGGAAAGACCACATTCTGAAATTGCATCGGTTGACATTTTTATGTAACGTTATTTGCATGAGAATAAAGTTGTCTTTTGTAATTGCTATATGCAACCCTGAAACTTGTTTAAAACAATGTTTAAAATACTAAAACAAAATAGCAAATAATAAATAAATAGGTTATATAAATAATAGGTTAATAATAAAATAATCTGACAAGGAGAAAAGAAATAGAGCAGTATTTTACTGGACTCACAAATATTTTCATTTTAAGTTAAAAACATTTTCATTCATAACCATAACTAATAAATGGTAAAATAACAATTAAAAGTCGGTTTAATGAAAGGTAATTTTTATTTATGGAATTGATTAATTCACTAAAGTTTCTCCACATGTTTATCGCTAATGATTTGAGATCGTAATGTGTTTAAATAATATGTGTGATGTTATTTTTCTTTGATGATATAATTTGCCATACATGTTAACCTATAAATATACTATTTAGTAAATTACGCAAATATTTAAATATATAAAAGAATGAGGAGCAAGTGTTGACAGAAGCAAAAAGCATTTTGATTTCCAACATTAATCACAATTATAGTAATTATTTAATTAACTGTAGATTATGTAAATTGAATTTAAATAAGTAAGACATAGTGTAATAACACTTTCAATTACAGATCTTTCAGTAAAAAAGACATAAAATTTAGTAAAAAGATCATTTTATTTATATAATGTACACAATTAAACTTACTGTTTCCACAATGCTGTCTTCCTCCTCTCCACTCATACCCTCCATCCACCCAGCAGCTGCTGACCTTGCTTTTCATACCTGGACATTCTACATTGGGTTTAGGGAAACTGCCCAGTCCTGATGAGGCATAATCCCGATTATAATACACCCCTGGACTAGGCACAGTTGTCCCAAAGCTGCCCATGGTGGGGTACCCTGATAACAGGGCTGGGGTTCCTGGGCCACCCACCATGGATCGACTCAGAATGTCGGTGATGCCATGCGGAGTGCCAGCCTGCAGCTGGCTGTTGATATTGGTGGGGCCGAGCTTGTAGAAGGAGTTGGGAATAGAGTACTGGCACACAGGGGCCTTAATATCTGAGGGAAACTGGTTCAAGCTGTTGTTGAAGAGGAAAGACCCTGAAATATTGGACTCCATGTAAACCAATGTGCACGTCTCTTCTGTTTCCAATGACAATGATTCCAGAGTGATTTCTTAGAAAGTTCCTTACATCAGGTAGTCCAATGGTTTAGTCCAGTACTAGTTTGATTTTTTTCTGGAGTATGTCTAGGGCTCTTAAAGTGCCTCAGTTCTTGCTGTGGTCCTCACATCACCCCAGGTTAGAAAGAAATGTCTCAAAGGTCGCTAAAAAGTCTATTCTTTGTACTTCCTCTTCTTAATTCTTTACCTACTCCATTATGGGTGCTGCAACTCCAAAGTAAACACCAGTTATCAGGTCAACTTTATCCCAGTGCCACTCTCACTCTTACAAATAAATTACCCACGGCTGGTTCTCTGTTTGCAGGTCATAAATATGAGCTACCTTACTCTGGTCTGGCACTTTCTTGATAATTCTGATGGGCAGAATTAGAATGCTTTGCCTTGACTGGCTGAGCCCTAAATGTGCTGGATCTCCTGATTGGTCTGTTCACAAAAGGACATCCTTGATTGGATGACAACAGATTAATAGTTTTTTAAAAAGTCTGTCTGAGATAAGTTGATTTTTGATGGGGTGTCTGGCTTGGCTGCAGAGGTGGCTTGAGCAGCTAGATAGCATAACACAACAAATTGGATTCTTATGTGATCATTTGGAATATCTTTATATTGTCCTTTACCTTTCCTTCATTTTGATTGTGGAAGAGGAAGAACATTTGGTAACAGCATGTGATAGATTATTTATTTATTTATTGCCAGTTACAAAAAACATCTCTCGTCTCTTAGCTTAACATACAGTAACTCACAAAAATAAGGGCTATACAATTAAATAAAAGGTGCTAATTAGCATTTATTGAAAATCGTATTTATGGCAAAAACTAAAAACTATTAGTTTTAAAAGCTATTAGGTTCATAATGCTTATACTATGCATTTAAGTTTGACTGAATATTCTGAAAATTCAGGGAAAATAGAAGCATCCAGAGTTTGCTAATCACAGGCTTGAAAAGTAAATAATTAAAAAGCCAGAAAGTCAGAATCCAAGCCCCTTACATAAGCCCCTTTATGTAATGTAAATTTGTTATGCCAGTTTTTGGTGAAATTCATTTTTTATTTTTTTTTACAGAAGTTAATACTAAATCCTTGCAAAAAATTAACTTCCTGGCTGTTCTTAAATGTATTACATTATTTTGTCTCTAGGGGGCGATAGATGATAGTCATAGCATCACACTATCCTTGATTCAGGGAATGAATGGGAGATATAAGCCATTACATTTCCGTGCTAAAACAACAACTCTGCAAAGACAATGGAAGCATGTTGTGCATATACTAACATGGTTAAAATGTGTATACTTTTATTACCAACACACCACAGCTATGAGTTGTTGGCCCCCTGCATGTATGTTTTTTAAATCTGTGTTCCTCCTAAACTTCCGTAGAAGTAATTATTAGAAGTTGTCACAGTAAGAGTTAGATACATAATAGTTTAAACTATTAGGTCTTGAAAGAATCTTAAATGGTATGGTATGTAAATGGTAATTTATAATGGATATTTTATGGATATTTTAAACACTCTTTTGGGGGCTGGAAGCATTATCATACAGTGGTCAAGTGCATTTGTTGTTGTAGCTTAATTTTGTTGTGTTGTGGCTTTCTGTAATGTAACTCAGACTCAACACACAGCTGTTAGTTTTATCCAACAGGCATATTTATTGATATCACAGGTGAGTATGAAACAGGTGAGTATATATAGATGTAATGTCCAATTAGATCACAGGAGTGGATATGGAATGTTGCTGTATTTGTTACCAGGTCTGGAGAATAGAGTGGTGGTTATGGAATTCCAGGAACTGGACTGGGAAATGGAATGGGAGAAC
Source organism: Botia almorhae (assembly GCA_036877575.1). NCBI lineage: Eukaryota > Metazoa > Chordata > Actinopteri > Cypriniformes > Botiidae > Botia > Botia almorhae. The sequence continues at coordinate 3,249 of JAZGTJ010004983.1, forward strand.
GCTGGGAACGCACGCACACACACACAGGGAAACACAAGGTAGATGACAGAGATAGCGTAATCCAGGAACACGTATGTCGATAGGCATGGAGATGAGTCTAATTACGAATTGGAGACCAGACAATGTGACTGAGGGAATTGTGTGTTCTTATAGTGGCAATGATTATGTAATGACGGTCAGGTGATGATTAGAAGTTAGGTGAGTGTGATCGCTGAATGGAGGTGGAGCCTAGTGTTTCCATGACACTTAAAGTAGTTATAAAATTTGGTTTTCTCTTTTTTTAATTATATTTTGTTGTGCATCTGTGGGCCACCATAAGTACTGTTTGCTATCTGTAACCTTGCCTCTATATGCAAGTCTCCTCACTCATGTCAACAGTTTCATCATTGTTTACTGGCTCAGTTGCTTCATATTTCATCATTCCTGTCATTGACAATGTAAAACATTCTTTCACAGATTGATGACAAGTGACAAGATAACAAGTGACAAGTTCAGACCTCACTGAGGGAAGTTCCATGTACCATAAATTCAATACATTCTGCAGTAGATGTTTAACCATCATCCACAGATCCAATTTTGTTCTATTTACGTATTTATTTTTGTTGTAATTTAACAGTTATTTCTTTTGTTAGTTAAAATTTTTGTTTATAAACTTTCTGTCATTATTATATTCTTATTATTATTATATTAATTTTAATAACTATAGGACAAAACACTTTATGAATAATGCCCAATTATCTATTAAGTGTTTGATTTATACGTGTTAATCTGTCACAAAACAAACATGTAAACAACATGTAGAGAATATACTGAGATCTTTTGAGACCCAGACTGAAGTTTTACTTTCATTATGACAGTAAGCTTGACACAGACATGCCTGTGCAGAGAAGAACGTGCCCGAGATGTTCGTGATTTTGGAACTGACTAAAAACAAATGCCTGGGGCCAGGGGCGCGCTCGCAATTTTGGGCCCTATGACAAAATATGAGGTTGGGCCCCCCTAGTAGTGTTATTACTAATAAAGCAGATCTCTGGGGGCCCCTAAAGGGCGTGGGCCCTTAGAATTGTCCTAACTTTCCCCCCCTTAGCGGCGCCTCTGCCTGGGGCTTTTTTTTGCGGTAATTTTCAGAATGTTGTAATTTCAGCATCAGATTCATCTTGTCTGAAACTTCAGTAGCAAGCTTAAAGATTGAGTTTCGAAAACATATAACCTATAAACATCTTACACTTTATTTTAAAGTGACCTTGTTACAGTGTAATTATAAATTTGTGAACTGACTAATATTAATTAACAACATGTACGTCCTACAGAATTAAGGTTTGGTTTAGGGTTAGTTGCATGTAATTATGCATAATTTACTGTACTAATATAGTAAGTACATGTAACATTTGTAACAAAGACACTGTAAAACAAAGCGCTACCATCTTTGTATATGTGGGATAATAAGGTGTTAAGCTATTCTTTAAAACCTGATATGGCAGCTTTAACCACATGTCTAGTTTTACCAGTATTTCAATGAACCAAAATAACCTTTGGTTTCTTTTTTTTTAAAAAGACACTTTGTTTATGTCCCAGTGCAAGGAAATATTGTTTGGGTTATAAATAAAGAGATAAAGCGCTGTAGTTCTTGATATTTTCGGGTATTAGAAACAGTTATTTTGCGCCAGGGGTCAGTGAGGTAAATGAACTAAAATCCTATCGAAACCTTTCATAATTCACTATGTGAAAGATAATTAATTGTATATTTAATTTGAACACCTACTGTATATAATGAAATGACATAACAAAGTTACCAGTGTTTTTTCTTTTAAATAATTTAAATATTTTATATAAATAAATAGAAAATTGTGGCTTGTGTTAATGCACTAAACAATCGATGAGGAAGTTTATGTCTGTATACATTTCTTTGCACTAATGGTATACACTGTAACTTTCAGTTTCATTATAGTCAAGCAGAGTGAAGGTACTTTCCATCCATCTATAGTTACAAGCAGCTATAAGCAGGTTTCTTCTAATGGGTGGAGGCTTTAACATAGCTGAGATGAATGAGAGATTAGGAGCTGTTTTGAAGTATACTGTTGATTAGACACACAATAGTGACTGATTCAGAAGCTTCTTAAAGTTTCGTAAAGCATACTGTACATTCTTGACTACTTTACAGTTTGGTACCGTTTCTGGCTTTTTATTATCTCTTGGTCTTGGCCATTTCATTTACATATTGTGCATTTATTTATTTTTTAAATAAATAAATAAGAACACTCTGTAAATAAAGGATAATAAATGACAGTAATTTACAAAAGAACAGTAATGAACGTAATGATCATAATGTAATGATCTGTCTGTAGCAATGTAATGAAACCTCTGGTGCATGGCTCGGTCATATTTCATCTGAAAGTAAAAAAGACACATAACAAGATAATTTGCTTGAATTTAAGCCATAAAGATTTTTAAAGGTGTTTAAATTTTCATATGCGTAATGTCACAATGCAAGAAATGCACAGACCTTTTTTGGGGGCTTTTTGGGGTTTTAGTATGACTTGTAGGAATTTTCCCAGGAAACATATATTTGGAAACTTAACCTTTGACTCAGAAACACACCGGAAAACCACATCGAAAGACGCTTGCACTATCCAGTCTGGAAGACATCTTAGCAGTTTATCAAGTATGAAATTCCTGGAAAACCCAAAACTGCTAGTAATTACTTTTGGCTCCACCTGCATTTTAGCCCTTCCCTTTCTTTTATCTCATTTTCAAGTGCAACTAGTTAAACAGGCTTTTGTGTTTTATGGAACCTATGATCAGAAAACGACCTTAGATAAACGCAGTCAAAGCGGGAGTTACAGACAGTTTTTAGTGGCTTTTATTACAAACGTTTTCTGTAGTATCACAACCATTTTTATGAGGCAAAGAGCACCCAACAATGAGTAAGTATACCTTTTGAAAACATAACTTTGTGGTTAATTTGCTTCATAAGTGGAGTACATATTGCTTTTTACAAAAGAGCTATGCATATACTTTACCCTGTATAATGTTTGAACAGCAAAGATTTGCTAAAATAAAAAGCACCCTTCATACCTGGATGATTAAAATACAACAGTGCTGATTCACAGATAGGCTGTTATGTTGATTCTTTTGCTCAATTCATTTTTATTGAAACAGAACACGATCGCATTTGCGGCAGCAGATGTCTGGGTCCAATGACCTTCCACATGGAAATGACCAGCCAATACGTGACCATCAGCCAAGGAGGGCGACTTGCCTCCAGAGATGCCTCATCCTTCACGAACGGTTTGGCTTTTCTAAGCCGTACGGTGAAGGTTGATGAGAAGATGCATGTACGAATCGAGAGTTGCTCCTCAATGTGGGACGGGGCTCTCCGTGTGGGATTCACCAACATCAGCCCAAATACACACAGCTTACCATCTTCCTCCATACCAGAGCTGATGGACACGCCTGGCTATTGTGTACTGCCAGTACCCGAGTGCTTGTGCAGGAGCAATGCAGAGATTCAGTTCTGGATCAACTACGCAGGAATGATTCTCGTCAAAGGGATGACTGGAGAAAAATATTATTTAAAAGCAAAGGGACTCAACCTGAACATACCGCTTTGGGTTTTCATTGATCTTTATGGGAGCACAAGCACTGTGCGCCTTTTGGGTAAGTGTGCAATTTATACTTTTATAGTTTTTTTAATTACAAATTGGTCTTGTTTGAAAGAATCTAAATGTTAATTTAAATGTTGAATTTAAATGTTCTTGTCCTATATGTATATAGGCTCAAGGAGAGGCAGTCGGACATCATGCCCAGTTTGCCCCTTAGACGCTGGACCTGGAATCAAATGGCTTGTTGGTGAGAATCACGTTTCAGAAGACTGTACTGGTGTCATTTTCTCAGGGAATAACCACAAAGCAAGTGTGAATTGAGGGTTTTATAAGATGAGGACATTTAGTCATATCCTTCAAAAATAACAGCTCATTAAAACTCTTCACACTCCTTCCGTTTTATAACAGAAAGCAGAACAGTACAGAAAACATCATCTGGCTGGCATCTGAGTCTCTTCCTGCTACGAGACGCCAATCAAAAAACTGTCCCCAGCCCTACAGAACGTTCTGAACTTGCAAGACTGGGCCTAGGTATGTTATCCAGCTTAAAATACAATACCATCATTAACACCAGTTAAGAGCGGTTTGAAAGATTTAGAATCTCACAATATGTGCCACTTTACAGGAATTTCTGCTTGTGAATCTGAGAACGCTGTGGATTTAAACTGGACCTGGAGAGAGCTGAATCGCTTCATTTGCTCCAGCTATCCGTCAGTCAATATGAATTCGATTGGTTTTAGTCATGCCAAGGCTGATAAATACGGCAGACTGTGTCGAATACATGCAAACACTGTGAAGAAACTGAAAAAAGAGCTGGGCGAGAGTGTGCTTTATATCATCCCAGATAAAGACATTGTTTTAAGCGAGGTACAGCAGTAATTCCTTTTTCATTTTTTAAGGACTGTAATTCAAGATATTAGCATTGCTGTTGCTTAAAGGCACATTTTGCACCTCAAGTTGCCAGTTAATTTAAATCTATTTAAACTATATATAAACTACAGACTACACTATAAATGTAAATCTATTAAACTACATAAGCAATAAATTAAACTCAATGATTACTTTCCCACAGATGAGCACACAGACATTATCATCCGTCATAAATACAGAGGCTTCATCACCACCAAGCTCCGCTCCACCTGTTCCCGCTCAACACAGACACAGACTGACTTCAACCAGCAGTTATCTCTCCTTTTCAAGCGCTAACTCTTCAATGGTAATACAACATAACAACAACTTGCTTAACTTAATATAATATTATCATGTCAATGGTGTGGGTTCTTATTGTTTTGCTAGTTGGTGTTTAACCTTGATGTTCTGTGCAACAGGAGGATGTGGATATTGGATCTTTGCTTAGGGAATTTCAGCAGAATCATCTCAGTACCCAAAAGCAGCTTTCACTACTGGTTGACAGAAACAAGTTGCTGCAGAGTGCTAAAGACGCCATGTCCAACTGCAATTTCTCCTGGACCAAAACCCCTCTTGTGACATTTGTTGGTGAGGAGGCTCTTGACTGTGGAGGTCCACGCAGAGAGTTTTTCAGGTACACCAGTCAGATCATCTTGATAATTCACCCCGGAAAGCTAGTTTTTATCTAGGCAATGCAAATGTTTGTCAAGATTAAACTTCAGTAATGTGTCAAAACAGAGATAAGATCAGACGGCAGTGACATCAACCTGTTTTTTTACAGCTTGTTTACTGGCTGATTCAGTGAATACACATACATATTTTAAAGACACAATTTTTGAATTTTGAACACAATAACAGAGGCGCGGCTCAATAATGCTGTGATAGTGTTTGTCACCTCCACTGCTGATGGAAATCAATCCGAAAGGACTAACAAATCATGTTCATGGATGAGATGATCACTAATGTTTAATGCTGAATTATTAAATTGAGTCTTTCAAATACCTGGAAATGTTTGTGATAATGTAAATACACAACTGAGAAAAACACATCACACTGTGCAAGTAGTTTTTTGATACTTTAATACAAAAATCTCTGTGCCTTTAAGCATGCACCATCAAAAGGGTGAATGTGTCAGGGTTTCCCTAATAGCACTGTCTCACCATTAAACACTAAACAAAATCTGTCATGCTTCTCCAGACTCCTCATGATGGAGGTACAAAGCTCTCTGGGTATCTTTGAGGGGAAGCCTGGACACCTGTTCTTCACCTATGACCAGATGGCCTTAGAGCAGCACAGATATGAGTTAGCTGGGAAGCTAATTGCGTGGTCCGTGGCTCACAGTGGATCTGGACTGAAGGCCCTTGACCCCTGTCTCTACCAGCTGATGTGCATTCAGGAATGTCCACTGGTACACTTTGACTGGCGCCTAATACAAGATGCCGACATCCAAAACAAACTGCAAAAGGTATCTGTCTACTTCACTATTTATCCATTCACTTAATGTATCTTCTCTGTATCTAACAACAAGATCTTATCCTATCTGTCTTGTAGATTTTGACATGTAAAATGACAGCAGATCTTCATCGGCTGCAGAGAGAGGAGGGAGACTGGATTTGTGAGTGTGGCGTGCCTGGAATTTACAGACCTGACATTTCCCTCGGAGAGCTACCACAAATTTACTCCTATGCAGTTCGACATTACATATACTTTAGGTTGGCCTATATGCATACATTTTAATTCTATGCATTAAGAAATGTAATTAAAGGAATATTTCACCTAGAAATGCAAATTCTCTGATTATTTATCCACCTTCACTGTATGTTGTTAATGTTTGTTTTTTCATAGAACACGTGAAAGAACGCATCTTGATGCAACTTTTCGTTTCATGTAACAATAGCAAAAACAAAATAAAAATGACTATATTTGTCCCACATAAGAGCTGCATAAAGATTATTTTAAATTTCTCCTTTTGTTTTTCACAGAAAATTAATGTTATGAAATGGTATGGTGATAATGACAATTTGCATTTTTGGGTAAACTATTCCTTTAATAAATACCATTTTGTCTTATTTCTGTCAAACTCACATGTATTGGTAAGATTGTCTTCTAACAACGCATGTTAATTTTCACAGAACATCTAAAATGATTCATCAGTTCACAAAGGGACTGAATGCTTATGGAGGGTTCTGGGATATGGTCAAATGTTACTGGGCTGAGTTCCTGCCCATCTTTACCAACATGCATGAGCCCCTATCAAGAAGCACCTTCAAAGCCCTGTTCCAAATCCACTGGAGTACAACAACATCCCAAAAGAGGAAGGCTGAGGAGGAGACTATTCATTATTGGGATTTAGTGCTGAAGATGATTGAGGGTGAGTTAGTCTTGTTAATTTGCCTGCATTTCAACTTTATTATTTATATATTCAAGACTGTAATAATTTGGTAGAATCACACAAATGGAAAATGAAAGAGAGATGCAACAGAAAGCAGGCTTGTGTTTTAGGGGATTAATTCATATTTGACTCATATTTTTCTCGTAACAGATAAAACATCAGAGTTAAGGTTTGAGGAACTGTTGGTTTTCATAACTGGAGCAGATGAAGTCCCACCACTTGGATTTCCCCAGAAGCCCAGCATTCACTTCTACCAGCCAGAGAAGCGTGGATGTCGTCTACCATATGCTAACACATGCACGATGGGATTGTTCCTTCCCAGGATTGTAAAAAATGAAGTGGAACTTCACAGAATGCTCCTCAGGGCAGTCAGAGACTCAGCTGAATTTGGGAGAACATAAAAGTATAGGGATGAAATATATTCATCCATAAAATATAATGGTATTAATTTATAAGCTATATTTCACCACTTATTGTACAGCAATTTTAATACGTTATGTTTTTTTTGCTATAGAAAAACAGTAGCGACGCAAAGTGGTAACATATAACCATCATGCATATTTATTGTGACCTTGTTTTGTGGGTGTCAGAACTGAAAATGTTTTTTATTTAATAATAATAGTAAATTTTGACTGCAGTTTCATTTGCATTCTTTAACAAAACTAGAGAACATAGAAATTACTTCTGAAATCATATTACCTTTGCCTTCCTTTATGCACAAACAGAGTCATTGGAAATGTAATTTTCTAGCCCCACCCATCTTTCCCGGCTTTACCCCCTCTGGCTGTTCCAGGCTCTCTCCACTGTATACAGCAGCAGTACTTACTGAAGACATGTTACCCTGACTCAAAGACTGACTTCTGGGTCGACAAGGATGACAATTTTTGCACAAATAGTTCTGATAGAGACGCTTTTGGACAGGCCAGCACAGTGGTGCTGCTTGATAAAGGCTTTTGAATATTGTGTTCTGAATGCACAACATATATATTGAGAATATATTGAGAATAGGCTAATGAATTTGGGAGAACATGCAGTTAAAGTTAAATGTTTATCTATAATAATATCTACTTATAAGCTATTGTTTGACTTATTACATTCATTATTGTATAGTGACTTGTATACATGCAATTTTATTATGACTAAGGTTTGTACAGTTGCCAAACTTATAGATATTAAATTTCTATGTTTTTTAAAAATATTTGTTTTCAAGTATCAGGAATGTATTAAATAAACGCCAAAATAAAATAAAACTAATCGTAGTATAAAACATTATACAAATGTGCTTTTCTTACCGATGACAATGTCTATGCACTTACTATAGAAAAATTACTGGTTTGGTACGTTGCGACCTAGTGAAGCAACGACGGATGCGATGAACTCACCGGCATGTGACTTCCTGCAATTCGTGCCCAGGCAGTGACGTCATCTTTCGCCATGCACTTTTGTGAAACGGAGATCAGAGGGTTGTTAAAAAAATCTTAGTTAACACGAGCTGGTTACAAGCTTAAAATTTACATCGTAAGTGAACATCCTTATGTCCTACTCACTTTGAAATCCGGAGCGAAGGAATAGCGCAATTGTATTTTATTACGTGGAAATTGAAAATACACTTGGCCAATGAAGCAATAAAAAACAATGTCATTTTCTCTTTATCTGGAAGTACTTTTTGTTTGGCGTTCCCTACCCAAAATGTCATTCAAGGGCGCAAAAAGCCGTTTGGAATTCGCCCTGTTCGTGATCGCTAATACGCTTCTTCTAAATGTACACTAAGCAGTATTTTTCAAAGAAATATAGCGTGGACTCATACAAAAACACCACTCATACTAAAATCATCCACATTAATCATTACCTACGATCCACTAGCAGTGTGTGCTGGTGTTTGTATCGTTTTGGCGTGCTTTTTGGGACATTTTTGGAAAGCAACCTTTGGACAGTGGGTGAGTAGCAACCTGCCAAAAGCGACACACAAGGGGCGTGGAAAATCAGTCGTGGAAAATTATTATTTTTAATATATAATGATATTAGTTTATAAGCTGTTGTTTCTTTATTAATATTCACTGCTGTGCCGTTAGTTGTGTGTGCTATATTTTATATCATGATATAACGATGATTTGTACACTTTATTTATTTATTTTATTTTTTCGTGTTTCAATTTGTATTTTTTGTTAATCCATCCTACTTTTCACATAAATATCAGCCATTTAATACGATTATTAAAATGTAAAATATAACTCTACAGTATAAAAAGAAAATTATCCTATCTCTCATTTTGACTGCTTTGATGTGACTGCACAGATTTTATTGGTCTTTATTGGCTGATAATCACAATTTTGCCTACGCACTTTCTTACTCTGGAAAACAAATTGTTTGATGCATTGTAAACTAGTGATGAAATGTTTCCTCTCTTTCAAGCTACTCACATCATAAGATAAACAAATGGATGTGATAAAACTAGTAGCATGTGATTTCATGGAAGTCACATGACTTCCTGCAAGTCACCTAAGTAGTGATGTGCTCTGCTTTATGCACTATGTAAAACATAAATAAGCATGTTGTTAAATCTTGGTTTGACACAACCCTAACTTAAACTTATATAAAATGAATATACAGTACGTAGGAAAAGGCAGATTTCAAGCCAGTTTCAAGATTTTTTTATATTTGCAACACAATAAAAATATATGACACAGGAATTTCCAGTAAAATTCTCAGACCCTTACATATTACCTCATACTCTATACTATACATTTAGTTTGAAACAATAAATATTTTCAGATTGAGGGTAAAGGTATTTTTTACATAAATGATACTTGGATCTTTCTGCCGAGACTTTCTAAATAATTTGTCTAAACTAATGCTTGAGACTTACATTATAAAGAGATTTCATTTAAAATGACATATATTAAATGTTATGACATTTTGTGATATGGCAAAACACAATTTGTGTTATTATTATTATGGCAATTAGTTAATATTACTAGTAATAAACAATATGTCCAACAGATGGAAAAATGTTGACCAGTGAGAGTACACAGAAAATAACACATTATATAAGTCTATTGCTTAATATAAATGACATGCCACAGAAGTGTCCCTGAGATGCTTTAAAATAACAGTAAGCCTGACTGGAGCGAATATTCCTCATCCCGATGTTTCCTTTCACAGTAATTAAGATTATAATTAAGGAATGCTGTCTTATTCTACTGAAAAACAAGCAACAACATCTGAGGTGGAGCCAGTGTCGTTGTAGGTTTGGAACAACCAGGAATGTTATCTTGGGCCCACTGAATGTGTCTTTACATTGCTGGGTGTTTAAGAGCTGGGGCCCACCCTTATAGTTTTGTCGTGAGAGAAAATTGTGACATTTTATCTATTTTTATTTCTTAATAGTGTCCATTGTGTCTAGCCATTTTCACCACTGTAATGTGTTGGTTTCTTCAGGAGCACTCAATAAAGCCTGTCACCTCAGAGTTTATGTATGCGGTAGGTACACATATATACAGCACGTATATGTATGTTCTGTACATAATACATAGGCTTACTTTGACACCTTTAATGAATTGTGGATACTCAGAAAAGTAAAGATAAAGATAGTAAAGATAAATATCCACATTTATTTACACTTCATGTCATGATACAAAATAATAATAATAAATAATAATCAAGACAATAAATAATAATTACCCTACACTGACAGCTAGGAAGTTATTTTTTATTACATTATGGGACAATTAGGATTGAGTGAGTGAGTAAGTGATAAAAAGTTTATGGCATGTTTATGGCATGACCGATCACGTTTCATTCATTATGATTATGTGGTGCTTTATATCAATGTAATGGTAAAACGCAATAACCATCTCAAACCGAAAGTGAAACCTGCACTTTTTATTGCTGTTGAAGTTGTTTATTGCTTCACTCTGATTGCTTGAGAAATGATTACCACAAGAAAACCTAATGTTTTGTTTAGCAGATCTATTAAATTCGTCACGTGACACAGATTGTTTTCTTTTTCCCATGACAGTCGTTTAAGACATAACGATCATCTACGTGACAAACACAGAAGTACAAAAGAAAAGTATAAAGGACACTGAAGCAACAACACAATGTATTAATGCAGTCATAACATAAACAGGCATATCCATCATTACCTTGTATTGCGAGTGTAAGAACTGAAAGTTTTCTCTATTGAAATGTAGATATTAACTTGTGACTCCGCGGTTGCTTGAAAGTTTCTTCCGCATTCTTTCACAAACAGAGGGGGTTTACTTAAGTCATAAATCATGAAAACGACCTTTGCCTTACTTTACATCCACAAAATGTATTCATTTCACCTTAGAAAAATTCCCGATGGTTACTGTTACTGTTACTGTCTTGGGAAAGGTAATTTTCCAGAGCCCCGCCCCCTCAATCCTCCTCCTATAAGGAGCAATGTTTGGGTATAAACCACAGCACGTGCATTTTAAAAGTAAAAAGTTCTGTTGCAACTTAGATGCAGAGTATTGTGTTTAAAACAAGATAGCTACTGTACAGCTCAATGAGAAGACAAGGATGACGGCAAAGAAGAAGGATAAAAGGATGGAAATTAAGACAAATGGTAAGTTGTGAAAAATTATCGTTGCGTTTATGTCTTGCATGTTAAATGTGTAAATTGTAAAACAAAACGAAGCTATATGTAACAATTCGCACATTATTAAAGTATAGTTTTTAAGCTATTATAGTGCTGTCTTTAAGTATTTCCTTTAACTCTATGAATTACTTATATCACATGGATTTTATGTTGAGCTCCTAAAATTACTGTTACTGTAAATAATTTACACAACACTTAATTATGTTATTAGGTAAAATAAATAAATAATTTACCATTCATATATAATATACAATACATTCTATATATTGTATGACTATATATTTATATATATTGCATGTTGTTATTGTGTAACTTCACCGTGAATCGCTGGAAAGTCCGAGATGTAAACAGCTTAATTAAGTTTCTGATTTGAAGCGCTTACGGCAAACGGATTTTCTTAAACCGCAAGTGGCATTGAAAGGGATCAATGGCTCCCTCTTCTGACCAATTTCAACATAAAAATAGATTCAGTTGCTACCTTAAAGTATTTAGTATAATACAATTGTCTACATCAAAAATTGTTACATAAACATGTTACCGTGAAAATCACATCATTTTTTACCATGTACTGTACATTGCAAACAAATAGATTAATCATAACAGAAGCTGTATATCCATGTATATCTTCATCATATCTGCATTATAATCTAATGACTTCTTTTCCAGAGTCAACGCATCAGTGCGTGTGTCACAAGCGCAGCAGTCTGGGCGCACTTTCTTTTCACGCCGGTGTGAAAGGGCGTCTGATAACGCTGAGTGAGGGCGGTCGACGAGCGACCAGAGACGAGTCGTCGTTCTGCAACGGTCTGCTGTTCAGCGATCGACCGGTAAAGATACGGGAGAAGGTGCGCCTGCGGGTCGTGCGCTCTACGGGCAATTGGCACGGCTCTCTGAGGCTCGGTTTTGCCAATGTTGCGCCTGAAGACGCAGCTTTACCCCCTCTGGCTATTCCAGACTTAACCGTCTCTCCGCTGTACGCAGCAACTGTGTTGCCCGAGAATATATGTTACCCTGGCGCAGAGATTGAGTTTTGGGTCGACAGCCGTAGCAATCTGTGCATACGAAGTTCTGATGGTACAACGTTTGTTCAGCCGACCACTCTGTCTATCTACTGCCCCATCTGGGCGATGATCGACGTCTATGGACAAGCCAGCTCAGTGGTGCTGCTTGGTGAGCACTTTTGACTGTTACATTGAACTCTGACAGTACCAACAAATATGTTCCAGAAAGAAGCATGTTGTTTTAGACAAAGTAGCACATGTACTGTGGTGGTACCATGGCATACATAAAATTACAATGGTATTACCATAAGCATACTTTGTTGCATGTCTAATAACATATAGCCAGAGATATATGCACATATGTTTACACTTCTATTTGACTTAATTATCTAACAATGCATATGGTTCATATTTGTGTTGTAGGTTCCCAAAAGAAAGGTCTGTTATGTACCTATAGGTCCTGCCCTGCTCTCACACATAACAGATACACTAATGATAACTGTGGCTATGGGGACATCAACAAAGAAATCTTGGAAAACATGAACACACAGATGAGCATGCAGGAACCAAAAGCCTATTACCCTGTTAACACAGGTAAAAATCACATAAGTTTGAATTCATGTTCTTATTTATTCAATTATAGTGTCTTTTGGAACTGAAAGGTCAATATTGAGCTATATTCAGGTCATACAATGTTAAATATTATTTTTTGGCTTTACTAAATTATATATTAAACATGTGATGGAGTTTCATTTTTACTGAATAGTAGATTTAACACATAACATTGTATTTTCTTCCCACAGATAATGAAACTTCAGACAGTGAGGACTGTGTTGTGTGTTGCAGTGAGCTGTCAAACACTCTTCTGAGCTGCGGTCATAAATGTGTTTGTACCCAGTGTGCCATCAAGGTCTACCAGATGTTTGGGACCTGCCCCCTGTGTCGACAGTCCATCCATTTTAACTAGTGGCCATACTAGTTAGTTAGTGGTTTTTGTACATTTCAGAAGTGCTGTGGTTATGTTAGATAGAAGTCTATCACTGTGTTATCCACATGTACTAACCCTCTCTAGTCTTACCTCTGATTTGAATAATTTTGTATTAAACAAATTAATTTAGAATCTGATACACTGTTTTATATGTATCTTATGTCCTGAAAATCTGTTTGTATCTGTATTAATGTAAATGTGTAAATTGTTGTATCTGTTTTGATCCCAAAGTATGTTTTATTTAAAGTGAATTAATATATGTATGTTATAGCATGACAGTGTAAATATGTACTGTACAGGTCATATGGAAAGTTTGTACAAAAAAGTTTGTACTAAATAAATTGTAAATACGCATGTATGACATTGTAATTCTACTCACTTGACGGGGGCCTTTGCTACTAAGCATTTCCGCTAGGTGGCAGTATTGTATAAGAAAACATAAAAGTTTCCAAACGCACCGTGTCCTACTGTCATGATGTTGTCTGTTTAGGCAGCATCCCTGCTAGTTTTAATTATTTAAACATTCTCATACACACCATTAAAAAATACATACAACATTTAAGTCTCACTTCTGCCAAGAATATCTAAATTCAAATTTTAATTCTAAAAAGTTTGTGTTCCCTTTTGTGTTGCATTAGATAAAATGTATAGTATCCAGGAAGGGTGAAGCAGAAAAATTACGGATTGGGGCGTCAGAAATGCAAGGTGTCCTATAAGTGAAAGTTCGATTTGCCTGAGAATACAGACTTACAATACAAAAAAATCTATAAATTTATGCTAATTTGGATCATTCAGGTCTACTTATTACTGTTGTTGTTAATAGTGTTCGAAATGATTTAATCTTATTCTAAAGGATTAGAGAACACATTGACTTCATTTTACTTCATACTCTACACTACAGATTCTACACTACACTACATACTCTACACAAATAAATTGAAAGTGAATTCCAGATTTTGTGTGAAGATATTTGTGTTATAAATGATACCTCAATCTCACTGATTATTTGCATAGGGAACATTTCTAAGTGATCACTCAACAATGCCATATACTTACATTGTAGACTTACATGCATTACTGTACAGTGACTTTTTAAAACCTAAACCTGGTATATTAAATTAGTATATTTTCATCTGTAAGTATTGTTTTTTAAAACCCTCTATATTTTCATACAAATGTCAGACATTAAATGACTAAAATTATTAAACTGAAAATATAATTTAAATCTATAAAACAATACAATTAAAACAGTTAAAACTCATTTTGACTGCTTTTAGGTCTTTGTCACCTTTGTTTATGTTATTGGTATCCATATCTAATGTGCTTTTTGCTACTGCTCACAGTATATGCACATCACCACTGTGTGTTGGTTTCTTTTGGACTGATTAACAAAGCCTGGCACCTCAAAGTATGGATTATGTTATACATATGTTGTATATATAAATTTGTCCCAATAATGTGACACACACTCAGGGCTGTCCTTCAAAACAAGACAACAACATAATAAAAACATGACAATAACAAAATAGAAAATAAGAAACATGCAAGCCATTAAACCCATGTTTGGAATTTTGTCCTCTGCATTAAACCCATCCAAGTTAGTGCACATATACATTAGGAATAGTGAATAGTGAACAGACATACTGCAAGCCTTGAACAAACACACACCTGGAGCAGTGGGCAGCCATTCACTGTGGCGCCTGGGGAGCAACTGGGAGTAAGGTGCCTTGCTCAAGAGCACCTTAGTTGTTTCCTGACAGGAAACACCTTCAATTTTTAACCTTCGACCTTTGGGTTACAAGTTTGACTCTGTTAGCATTAGATCACAACTTAAATGTTGTTTTTGTTCTGTTATTGGCCTCCTACAGTTGTTGCACTATATAACTTAAAGGCATGAGTGTTTGGATTTTCAGATCATGTGTCCTTCATTATGATTATGTGGTGTTTTATTATTTGATTCATGTAATGATAATATATTGTAAAATGTAACCTTGACTCAAACTAAAAGTGAAACCATTAAGCATTTTCAACATTTGTTGACTACTGGAGCTGTCTGTTGCCTCAGTTGAGCTTAGAAGTTTGAGAAACATGACCATAACAAAATTTTCTGTCACAAAATTGACAATGCGACAGACATTTTCTGGTCTGTCACATTGAATGTTTTTTTTTTTTTGCAAAGACAGTCATATTAAACAATAATCTATAGGTTGTTTAAATAAAAGAACAAGGTATAGTGAAAGTACACTGGACTAAAGCATCAGAGGTGACATAATATGGTAATATAGTTATAACATAATTATGCATATTCAGCAAGGCCTTGTATTGCAAACGCTGACATAAAACGATACAATTCTGAATTGTGTAAACTTGAGTTTATCATATTTTTCAAAGGACACTGACAGAAATAATATACAGTTACATTCTGGAGAATATTAAAATAAGGATGAAATGTGTATACACCATACAACCTTGATATCTTTCATTACTGTACAGGGGTTTGTATAATTTTTCATCATGATATGAAGATTGTTTATTGCGTTGTTTATGTGCCAAAACTTTGTTTAATTAAATGTTTGAGATTATTAAATTCAATTTTATTTTAAACAGTAAATACATTTCAGATGTAATGTGAAGGTACTTGTTTTGCACATAAATGATATTTTAATCTTGCAGTTAATGGAGGAGATGTTTCTAAATGATCTGGCTAACAATACAGAGATTTCATGTATGCTGATCAGAAGTAAATTACACTTGTTTACACTTGTTTTGTTTACACTTGATTAAATATGAAATGTTTTTAAATTATTGTGAAATGAAGGCAAAACACATTTGCTAGGAATAAACAGTATGTCAGACTGATGGGAAGATGTGTAGCTGTGATAGGATGTATGTGAATGTGGATGTAATTTGATTTTATAAAAGATTCTTAGAGCTTTATATATGTGTCATTGATGCCACAGTGTCCTAAAAGTGCTTCGAAATAACAGCAAGCTTGATTGGAGTGACTTTTCCTCATCACTGTGTTTTCTTTTAGATACATATAAAATAGAATGTTTGCAAACGAAAAACTAAATACATAATAATTACTTATGTGATTTCACTGAAAAACAAAGCAGAAACATCTAAGGTGGAGCCATTGTTGTCGGCAGTAGGGAACGACCAGAAATGTTGGTGAGGGAGGCCTGCTAAATGTGTCTTTACACTGCTTTACACTTACTTATAACTTTGTCCCGGGACTTCTAGAGGTAGACCTGGATAAAGCTTATCATAAATATTAACATAGTAAGTGGCATTAAATCTGAACAGTATACTGTCTTATAATAAACGTTTTGTGTACGTATTGTGAAAAGCGCTAAACAAATAAATGTGAATCGAATTGAATTATAGTGATTTCATAAGTGCCTATTGTGTCAAGCCATTTTCATCACTGTAATGTGTTGGTTGCTCTTGGGCCATTTATTGAAAGCATGACACCTCAGATGCGTTCTGTACATGTTGTAAAGTACATACATTGACACATAACTTTGTATAACTGTTAATGCTCAAAAATGTGGCATACGCACAATAATTTACACTTTGGAAAAACAAGGCAATAAAAAAGCCTTCACTGACAGTTAGATAGTTACATTAGATAGTTAGATAGTTAGATTAGATAGTTAGATAGTGAATTATATGACTTAATTGCTTAATTGTGCTTTCAGATCACGTTTATCTCATTAGGCTTATGTGGTGCTTTATTGTAAAACATAGCAACCTTCCTTGACTCACACTGAACACACACTTGACTCACACTGAAAGTGAAACCATGCTGTATTTTCAATGTTTGTTGTCTGCTCAAGTCTATTGATTTATTTTGCTGTTTTACTATGTGTGCCATCAGGGCTGACAAGATGTTTGGGACCTGTTCCCTGTGTCGACACACTAAAGTCACTAAAGTTGTTTTTTGTTCATTTCAGAAGTACTGTGGTTATGTTATGTAGAGGTCCCTGTGCGCATAATGGGCATTACTGTAAGAACCGACACTTCAAAATGATTTGAAATACAACACTGACAAAATATAGTTGAACAAAGACTAAATATATAACCAGATGCAAAGCTTCTGATAATTTCTGTAATTATTTCACAACAGGTGTCTGTAAAAACACTGAAGCCATCTACTGAAGCACTCATGTTATTATACTTTTTGTCACCAGATGGCAGTAATCTATCATCTATATATTAATCTATTCATATTCTATTCACCTATTTTCTTATATTTTAAATTATAAAAGTGGGGATTGTTACTGCAGCGAGCCTTGCTCTCTGTTATTCTGTAGCAGCATGGTGAAACGCTACAGTAAATCACAAAAAATGACTTTATCTGGGTTAGCTCTGACAGTACCAACAAAGATG
The DNA here is from genome assembly GCA_036877575.1 of Botia almorhae. NCBI lineage: Eukaryota > Metazoa > Chordata > Actinopteri > Cypriniformes > Botiidae > Botia > Botia almorhae. Next base: position 21,157 of record JAZGTJ010004983.1, read on the forward strand.
TTGGAAAAAGAACAATGATAAGCACATAAAAACCTCAACAGCCATAACATCACTAATTGTACAAAAACAAATAACTACTGTGAGCTTGCAGGAACAGAGAACCTATTACCCTGATAACACAGGTAAGAGTCACATAAGGCAAGTGTGAATTCCTGTTCATATCAAGAAAATGATACCATTGAAAGCTGGAAAGTCAGTATTATCCTATTTTCTGGGCACACAGTGTTGTCAATATTATATTTATTATATCTTAATTTCCATAAGTTTCCACTTCCCAAATGTTTATTAGGCTTACCGCCCTCATGTATAAAGTATCAAAACATGACACCATAGATCCACTATAGACGTAATGTGTGACTTCTGTTTTAGAGTTAATAAAATAAACACATTTTGTGTTTATCTGTATAGAAATACCAAGATATTGAACAAACAACAATTAGGGAAGAGCTGGTCTAAAAAAGGAAGGATTATTTCAATGTATTTTTATTCAATGATTCATTACGCATTTTGTGTTTTTCAATGAGGCGCCAAACACTCTTCTGGGCTGCGGTCATCAATGTGTTTGCTTTCGGCGTGCCATCAGGGTTTAGTGCCTGCAGTACTAACTAATGTCCGTTAGATGTCAATATTGTGTAATAAAACAAAATCTAGCAAAAAGCTTTCAAAAGTACAGCGTCCTACAGCAGTCACGTACAAACAGCATTGCTGCTAGTTTTTAATTCTTTTAAGCCACTCATACACAACGTTGACACAGTCTAATTATATTTAAGGCCCACCATTACAGAGCATTTCTAAATCTGAAAGTGAGTCAGCTTTTCCATTGCTTTCGGTAAAAATAGTATTCAAAAGTAGCCAGGAAGGGTGGAGAAGAGGAATTACGGGTTTGGGCGTGAGAAATGTAACGTGCGCTAATAAGTGCACAGTTTGTTTGCACAGTTGCCATGCTAGAAATTGATTTAGCCAGAGAATGTAAATTTGGAATACAAAATAAATAACCTCAACTCTAATTTAATAAGACAGATGTACTTTTTAAAACATTTCCATAATATTATTGTGAAATATACTTTACAGTATTAAGCAATAATACATCTCAAGAAGACCAAGGTCATGTTTTAAGGTGAATTGATTTACCAGAATGCATTACATGATCAAGAGTTTAATTAATTTTACAGTAACTGCAGAGAGAACAATTACTACGGTGACTAAAATAATGTGGGATATTATACAACAGATGCCTTCAACAGCAACGCAAAGCGGTTGTAACTCATTGCATCATTTGTTTTATGCCAGGGTAGTCATCATAGACTTGGTCAGCAGCATTAAATTACAGTTACAGTAATACAGCAGAAACCGAGTTTTGAGGGAGGAAGATTCAGAAGAAACAAGAGCCACTGGATTACAGGAGGGAGGCAGAGTGGGATGTGACCTTTGGTTGTTGACCACGTAGTCTGACTGTTTAATATTTATTTTGGATGGCAAAACATAGACTAAGGAGAAAGAAAAGGAGAGAGAGGGTGAATTGACTAAATTGTTGAAACAAAGCAGAGTGCCAAAGTACTGAACCAGAGGAGAAGGAGAGTGGTATAAAGATTACGTTTAAGGGTTGCTCAGCTTGATGAAGAAAAGAAACATCCTTCTATACAACAGGCACTGTGGTAAGTGTTTTTGTGCAGCCAATAACAGACAGGTACTCCTGTACTATTGGTCTGTAAATCTTACCGTTGTTGCTCTTTAGGTTAATATAATTGCAATAATTCTTCATTTTGGATAACTTTTCTTTAATTTGATTGTATTCTCTTTGTGACCTCTCTAAACCCTCATTGCAGTTTTGCAAGCTTGTAAGTAGCTTGTAAGTTGTTAGGGCAGATTCTTTTCCTTCATTTTCCTTCCATCTGATGTGCGCTAGATTCTAGAGATATGTGAGTAATGCAGCTGGATAGGATAGGTAGGTGTTGTGGGTAAACAAGGTTTGAATGAGCTCATTCCGGTGAAGTCACATTTCAAATGCCTGATAAAGGCTGCCACAGAAAAATAAACTGCATGTTGTATAATTTGGTAATGAAATGGCTGCTACAGTACAGTCATACTATAGCCATATGGACTGTTTTGACTACATTTATAATGCATGTATCTAATGTCTGGCACACATCCACTTTTATTGAACAGAAGAGAGTACATTAAACATTGTGCTAAAGTTCTTTCTTCATCACAAGTTCTTAAAATTAAAGTTCTTAAACTTCATCACAGGGGTCTGGAATAACATAAGAGTGAGTAAATAATCACAGAATCTTGAACTTGTACTTCAATAGCAAAACAATAACACAAGCTCTGTTCTCAATTTTCAACACTAGCTCCACAAAACAAGCTTTATTTTACTATAATATGTTGCTGAATTATTTTTCATCAGTGTTGGTTCAAACAGTATTATATATGCTAGTGAATAAAGCCCAGAATGCCTTCTGACCACAAATAACTGCACACAATTGCTTTTAATTAATGAGCTATATTCTGTGTCTTGCTTTAATTTCTCTTACTCTTTTCTTCTCTTTTCCAATCGTAAACAGTAAATGTGTTTTTTAGGTTAATGCTGAGTTTTATAGATTTTGCTGAGCCCACAGCAGTGTAATGTGACAAGTTACAAGCAGTCTGAATATCCATTTATTTACTGGACTTAATTGGCCACTTAACCCACTGCCAATGGAAACAGTGAGTGTGTGTCCTGTGGCTAAGTTATGTTATTAGTGTCTTAACATTTAACTAAGGTTATTTTGAAGTTAATATCACCTCATTAAAAAAACATCAAATGGCAAGTTTTGTTTTGGAGAATTAAGGATTACTGATCTTAGATCAGCCACTGACTGTATAGGTAGGCTAAAATAAGGCCTGACTGTAATTAGTTGTTTGACAGGAAGAAAGTAAGAAAGGAGATAATGTGCAGTGCTGTCAGGGTTGTTTGTGCGCTTCAGTAAACAATAGACTGATCAAACTGACTGTCTTGTGTGTGTGGGACGAGAACTAATTTGTTCTTTTGATTTTAAACACAAGAGGGTGTGTTTCCTCAGCCTGCATGGAGGTTTCTATTATTTCCAGCTGTGCATGTGTGTGTACATGTGTGTGTACATGTGTGTGAGTGTACATGTGTGCTTGGGATGGAAACTATTACAGAGCTTTGGACTTGTTAGGCATTGAACGTTTCTTGTGCGATTCTGCCCAGAACAGCGTATTACACACAAGCAGAGAATTAGACGCACACACAGGCTGAGTCAGAGAACAAGAGTAAATTGCAAACGCCCCTCTAGCAAGAACTGAACTAGCAATTCCTTGCCTCTCTTCTTCTGTACTTTTCATTCGCGGGAAACTTATCCTCACAGTGAGTACCAGTCTCTAACTTCTCTTTATGCACTTTATGTATAACAATATGCTTTAGTGTTTCACTGTGATATTACAGATACAGTGAATGAGCAGCCAGGTATTCAACATACAAACTGCTGAATACCACAACTGAGCAATCAGAATGAAATATTTCAGAGCCGTGTAATAAGATAAATATGAGAAAACGACTTTTTCTGAAATACAGCATAATGTTGCTCCTTGTCCTTGTCTGGCTTTGTGTATTAACTTCTGGTGTTGTTTTATAAGGGTTAGCAATTATATTGTATTCAGTGTGTTAATCAATTACTAAAATCAGTTTAACTTCATTTCAGTCTAATCCCACCAGAATACATTTACTTACTTTTAATTTATTTGTAAAAATAGGTGAGAAAGGTTTGTTACAGACATTTAAATGTTAGGATGTAGCTTAATTGCTATGAATTTCTTGTTGGTCTCCTTGTTGCTGGTTTAATTGACTGTAAAAAATACAGTTCAGTAGTTTTGCTTTACTTTGGATATCAGTTGTATTTTTTTCTTCTTTTTCCCCACAGAAACAAATAGATAACCATGGTAATGGGGTTTTGTTTTCCTCCACACCAAACCACGCCCCCAGTGTCACATGCAATCTAGATGAGCGTTGTCATTGGTGGTGTTTCATTGATGCATTTATTTCAATGGATAAAAAGGCTAAAGTTCATGTATTGTTCTTCCCTAGTTTGCCATTTATATTGCTTACATTTTATGCATGGTAGCTTTAAGACGTTCTAGAGCATTAAAATGGGGAGGTTACAAAGAAATGTGTCCCTCATGAGTCTTTATCAGACATACTGTATAACAGCTTGGTCTGGTTCTTGTCAAGGGTAAATATTTACCACAGTGGTGAACCAAATTTCCTCTTATGCAACCCTGAGTCATGCCAGTCATGCTGCTATAATGGTGGTTATCTGTCATTCAGATTATCCTGTGAGACTCTGGTTACATTTTGTGGGTATTGGTGCAGCATGTTATCTGCACTGACTCTATAATTACTTGGACAAGTCTTAATGATCTCACTGTGTATTTTTACAAGAGATGTGGATTTGGGTTTGTTAAGTTTTGTAAGATTGTGAAGAACTGGTGTGTATTGTTTCTCTGCCACTTGCATCATTAAATGGGTTTGCAAAAACAGGTTTTCTGAAGTTCTTCCATTTGTCATTGGTTGATGATCAGATACTCCCACCGCAGACTCATGCCATTGGTTAAACCAGTAACAGAACTTTACATGACCCTCATTTATTCAGCTCTGTCAACTCTCCTCTATTGACCCAAATTAGTCACTTTCTACTCTCTCCACACTCTCAACCTTCTTACTTGCCCAGTGTAGTTTTTATTTACCTTTTTAATCTGTCCTTTCACTTTATTTGTTTTATTTGTTTCAACACCATGACTGTTTTAGTTTAGCCTTAGCCTTGTTAGTTAGTGTTTAAGTTTAGTGTTTAGTTAGTTAGTCTAGTTTGATTTTAGTTTTTAATATTTCTCCAAGTTATTGTAGTGGCTCATATCACATATGTTTAACATTGTTGAATTTCTCTGAACTGTCTAGTGTTATCTCAATCTATTGATTAAGTTATGGTTACATTCTTATTCTTAGTTAGTTTACTTTTCATTAACCATAAAAACATACTCTGTTTAACTCTGCTCTGGTTAGTCTCTCCACTTTAAACTGTCCAATTTGAATGTATTTTTTGGTCTCTATTTTGCAATAGTCTGGTTGATCGTCAGAAATGGCTGTTGTACCTCTTACTGCACACATACACACACACACTTGCTGTAAGACTATACCATTTAAGACTGGATTGCAGTACCAGGCCAAACCACTGAATTATTAAGAACTAGCTTCCTGGACAGACTTCTGGAAATTGCAACACATACAAAGAATCACAAAGTTCATTGGGTAAAATTTATGCACAGCCACACATAAAACAAGATTAATAACATTTGTAAAATGAATAGATTTATTGTTGTGTTGTTGTGTGTGTCATGAGGGTGGTGGAGCCTAGTGGTAAGAATTATAGCAGGTAACTGAAAGGTAGTAGGTTCAAATCTTACAAGTGGAGGTCATTGAACTGAGCATCACCATTATGCCTTACGCTTACTATTTTAATTACTTTAAAAAATATACAATTTGATAATAACACAGGTTTGCAAGGAGAAAGCCTCTGAAATGAAAGTATCAATTTTGGTCAATTTTACCAAAATTGGATTACTAATAAAGCCATTTAGCCATTTTATTTCGGAGGTTTTTGTAGACCTTTGTGGAATTTGTAGACCAGTGTAATTGATAGTTTCCCAAAACCTCACAGTGGTAAAAACTAATATTATTAATAATAATATAAAGCTAATATTATAATAAATAACATGCAAGGAAAACTAGCAGTATGTAAAACTTCACGCATACAAACCTATAACGTTCACACTTTTCGGAGACGTAAACTACGGTTTGTCTACTTACAGTAACAGTTGCTTACACTGAAACTTTCATTACAATTACAATATTGAGCAAAGCTTTCCTTTCACATTTAATAAACTTACAGTAATTATAAAAGCTCACATAGCAGGAAATCACATATTTTCAAGAATGAATGGCAACAGCTATGAACAAGTGTTTCCTAGCAACCAGGTATTTGAATGTGCTGTAGTTTTGAAGTTGTTTGGACAGTACAAACCTGTCTGTCTTTATTATAGGGTGGAAAAATTAGTCATAAGTTGGGTTTATTACTGTCAGCTTAATGTCAAAGGCACCTTTTTATCCTCCTATTATTGTTTCTGGTTGGCCATGTCTAATTCTAACCTGCATAATGCTGAAGCCCTGTCAAATCAATAATCTCTACATCTGTGTCACGTTGAGTATGTTGAGTATGACATCATCACTTCTTAAGGAACTTTGTACCTGATAAATCGCACTTAAATTATCCTTCAGCAGAACGTCTAAGAAGAGTGCAGGACATAACATGTCTGCGTACTTGTGTATAGATTGATTAAGTAAGAGAATCAGTAAGGCCTGTAGATTTAGGTAGGTAAACTTTATTTATATCTGGTTTAACCTGGTTTGCTGGTTGCTGCCATTTTGTTTGAATTTACACCACTGTATCTTCTGACAGGTCCTTGGACAAATATTTGAAACTTGCGTTCTTTTTAGTATTTAGTAACCTCTGATATTATGGTTTCCTCTCTGTCTGTCCTCTGTACAAAACCTACAATATTGCACTGCTGGTAATGAATCAGAATGTTAACCAATATATAGCTGTATGTGCTTGTCTGTGTCTAAATCTTGACAGAATACCTCATAGATCTCTTTAGTTCATGTTCCTTGTTACACTGTTTATTTGTCGAATTCTCTGTTTCAGTCCAAGAATTTCTAAAGCTTAAACTAACTTTTTCACATAGTCAGGAAGGAATTCTGTTCTCCACTTTGGTTGGCCATGTATGGCCAGACACACATAACCAGCAGCTCAAATAAAAACAACATGAAGAAACCCAGTGATATCGAAAGGAGGCCTAGAACAGAACAGAGGAGAATAAGAGGTTGAGCGTTTGGACATGAATGTGGGTTTGTCTTTGAATTCATCAGTCTTTAACCCGTGCTGTGAAATATCACCTTAAGGCCACAAAAGGCTGACTGCCTATTCAAGCTCTCTGTAGTGAAGGCAGCCAAATGCAAGCCTGGCCTTTTAACACAGTCTGTATGTTACCAAGGCAACCTGTGTCAACCGGGAAGTCCTTTGCTGGTGGAGCGAGGAGAGAGAGAGTGCATGTGTGTGTCAGTGTGTGAGAGAGACTTAACAGAGGTTAAGTAGACTCAGTAAGTGAGTGAGGCAGTGAGAGACATAAGGAGAAAGAATTGACAGACAGCGGAGAGAGACAAAGAAAAAAGAACGAAGGAGCAGGTTGGACTCGAAAGGTTATTTTCTACAAAGCTGATCAACCCGTGGAATTGTGCGTGTCTGCTTGAGAAACTGAAAAACTGGTGAGCTGATTTTTCCATCTGACAGCTGTCAGCCTGTTGGTATAAGTTTATGACTAACAATGTTAAACGCTGTAAAATGACCATAAACCTCAGGTCATTGATTCATGCAGTGACGTTTTGCTGCAGGCTTTTCTGAGGCTGTTTTAAAGTGGCAGCACACTTCTGAAGTTGATTTTTGAGCTCTCTTTGATGGATTAAGAGTCTTTGGTGGGATTTGTCTAAGTTTTCAGAGCAGTGAAGTAGTTTGCAGAATAACTTCAGGGGAGAAAAAATCTGAAGCTCTTTGCTGTAGCTAGAATAGTTCTCTGTGTGTTAATAGTAGTTTGGTAACTAGTCGGTTACAGTCATTTACAGTTGCATATTCATGCTTGTCTACTG
>JAZGTJ010004984.1:0-28906 GCA_036877575.1 Botia almorhae
CTATTACCCCTGATACACACATCACCTGACACACATACCTGCTATTACCCCTGATACACACATCACCTGACACACATACCTGCTATTACCCCTGATACACACACATCACCTGACACACATATCAGATACGTATACACACACATCACCTGACACACATATCAGATACTGATACACACATCACCTGACACACATATCAGATACTGATACACACTGAAACAGATCATCAGCTGTGACTGTATCGTGTATTTTAACATGGCTGGAGCAGGTGCACACTTAAGAGGCTCGTGGCAGATTAGAATCAGAAGCTTTTAGCATGATGACCTCACTTAGGGAAACACTTGGACTGTACCATTACTGTTTTGAAGGGGTGGGACAAACAGACATTCACTTATAGACTGTCAGTGTAACATCATAAGCAAACACAACATGTGTTTCATTATTAAATTCGGCTCTCTGGGTACTGCCCAGAGGGAAAAGTCACAAATGGTAAAAAAGTAAAGCATCCAATTATTCGTTTAAATTCAGATGGAGAGGGCGGGACTTTTAATATTAACACGGGGTTATTTCAGGTCATGGGATCTCGATGCATTGCAAGTAGCTATTGAGACCCACAAAACCATCACTTAGTGTTTTGTTCTGCATGTGCTCCACCACCAGTGTGTTTATTCATGAACATCACATGTGTTGGTCGTCTGAAATGTCCTGGAAACAAATGTTTCAGGGAAGTGCAGACAGTGTAACTGTGTGTGTGTGTGTGTGTGTGTGTGTGTGTGTGGGGTTACTTAGCCATATACCATATATATCTCTAACAGTAAAACAGGGTTAGGTGTAGTGTTTATAATTAGCTGTGTATAAACATGTGTGTGTGTGTGTTACAGAATCCAGAGCACCTGAAGAAAATGAGGTGAGGATATTTGTTGCTCTGTTTCCATATGACCCGGCCGTGATGTCACCCAATCCTGATGCTGCAGAGGAGGAGCTTCCCTTCAAAGAGGGACAGATCATCAAGGTATGATCAGTGTGATCAGTGGAGGTCTCCACTGACGGCCACAAAGCTGAGAGTTGATCAAGCTCTTTGGGACTGACAGAAACATGGATTGGAGACCCCTGATGTATAGAATGAGAGGGTTCCTGTTTGTTCCAGTGTAAAGACTCTTTCACATTAGCTACCGTCAGTGATGTTTGATATATTATACTCAACAAAGTACTTGACTGTTATTCATGTCGTGTCACCATCAACACAAAACTTCAATAAATAAAACCAAATACATTCAGTGTAATACAGTACATGTGCATCTGCTCTGCAGGTTTATGGAGACAAAGACCCAGATGGTTTCTACAAAGGCGAGGCGGGTGGTCGCCATGGTTACGTGCCATGCAATATGGTTTCAGAGATCCAGGTTGATGATGAGGGGACCAGAGAGCAGCTTCTGCGGCAGGGTTTCCTCACCACAGAGGCGTCTATGGAGAAGATCGGTGAGATGATCACTACATCAACACCAACAGTGTCTCTCACTCCAGCAGACATAAAGATACAATGAGCAGAAGAGACATCTAAAGATAACTCTAGAATCTACACAACACTGTATTTACAGAATAATGGACTGCGTATTGACAGCTGTAATGCTGAACCCTCTGTACAACAGTTATGTGAATGATGTAGCCGATGTTCTGGTGTAATTCAATGTTCTATAGAGTTCACTATATAGATACAGCGTTCTTTAGTGTTCACTATATAGATACAGCGTTCTATAGTGTTTACTATATAGATACAGCGTTCTATAGTGTTTACTATATAGATACAGCGTTTTTATAGTGTTTACTATATAGATACAGCGTTCTATAGTGTTTACTATATAGATACAGTGTTCTATAGTGTTCACTATATAGATACAGCGTTTTTATAGTGTTTACTATATAGATACAGCGTTCTATAGTGTTCACTATATAGATACAGCTTTTTTATAGTGTTTACTATATAGATACAGCGTTCTATAGTGTTCACTATATAGATACAGCGTTCTATAGTGTTCACTATATAGATACAGCGTTCTATAGTGTTCACTATATAGATTCTGTATTCTATTTTGTAGTGTTCACCCTATAGATATACTCTGTAGATATATACTTTATTTTGAGAAACGTCTCAGTGGTTTTGTGTTTATACAATGGAAGTCAATGGGTGCCACTGTTGTTTGGTCACCAACAGATTTAAAGATATCTTCTTTTGTTTTACTTAAAAACTAAAAAGACAGTTTAAATAGTTTTGAGCTGCTTTAAAAGAGTGGAAAAGCATGGAAAAAGAAAGGACACTCTACAGCATCTGAAATATACACTTTCCTTCTGTATTCATCTAGAGCTCAAATCTAAAGTTTGAATGAAACGGTTCAGTCCATGTTATTTGTCAGCTGCTCATGTCAGTGTGTCATTTCATCCACGGCAAAGCTTGTCCTGTGCAGTCGGCAATCTTCTGCATTGTTACGGTGCTGAAACTCTGCTGCTATTGTCGTGATGTGGTTTTATTGTGGTCATTGCCTGAGCACACAGTGGTTCCAAAGGAAAGTTTCTGAAAGCAAAATCTTGGATCTCAGAGCAATGCTGACAGCTGGTGTTCTGTGTCTCTCGTCTCCCAGAATCCTTTGCAGCTGTGGTGCTTCAACACTTTCCTTTCACTGTGGTGTCTCACTGCTGATGCTGATGTTTAGTATTCTCCTGTTTTCAGCTTTATTTCTGTTCTATGAAGTGTTGCGTTTCTTTGGCTTCTCATTCATTCTTGTTTGCTACTTTTGTTTTCTCGTATCCTGTTTAAATTTCATAAAGACGCCCACTTACATGCCCCGCCTCCACGTCGCCCCGTCCCACCGCCGAAACCTAGACGCTCCAAGAAAGGTGTGTCATCGTTCTATCATCTTTCACCCGAAATTCCACCAGCATTTGCTTTGCTGAACCCCACGTCAGCTTTTCAGCCTCTGAAACTCTGACCAAAGGGATCATTAGTTCTCAATCATATGTGCATACATGCTGAAGACAACATGAAATCTAAACTAACCCTTTTTACTTTCTATATTTATATTATATTTATATATTATATTTACATACTATATCTACATTTCAATAACTGACTCGGTTATTATTGTGCATGGTTGGTTATTTAATATAATCATTTTAATAAGGTTTTTATAATCTTGTAGTAATGTTACATTTACATTTAGTCATTTAGCTGAGGCTTATATCCAAAGCGACTTACAAATGAGGACAAGGAAGCAACTTCAACTACAAATGGGTAACAACCTATACATCTTATGTGTTGTTACACCTAGACCATATAGGCTGAAAAAAAACCCCGTCCAGCTGGATTATCTCCAGAGTGATGTTTAGGTTATGTTTATGGCCAGTCATGTTTTTCATCCAGTCAAATCCTGATGTATAAAATCAAGATCCTCTATTCATTATATACCAGAATATTGTTTTACCCTTATAATTATGTAATGTTACATTTTACATTTATGCATTTGGCAGACGCATTTATACAAAGTGACTTACAGCACACTCAAGTTATATATATGATTTGTGTATGTTCCATGGGAATCAAACCCACAATCTTTGTGCTACAGATAAAGTCCATGAGAAAACCAGTAATGCTAACTGCTAGACACGGTTTACATGCAGTGTGGCATTTCATGTTGTCTTCAAAGGTGTCTGTGTCATCGAATACAAGACTGAGATGTGATGATGAATTACAGTGTGTGTTCTTGAGTGTGTGTGGCTAATTGATGCTTCATTCATTATCCTCAAGTCTCTCTTACTCTTTGGTTTGCTTTGTCCTCATGAGGCCAAGTGTCAATCAAGATAAAAGCAGCCAATCAGATTGTGTGTAACCCTTTCCTCCACTCCCTCACTTCCCTTTACAGTGGAGTCTGCAGCAGTGTGGGAAAACACATCTGTCATGGACTCCTCCAGTCAAGGTTTGAAATCGCTCTTTTCTGTCTTTCACCTGTTCATCTTGTTTTCTCTTTGACAGCCTTTAACAGTTCAACTCATCTGTAAACATGTGTCTGACACTTTAACTGCATGTTAATGCGACAATCTGCTTCAGCTCATGCATCGCTGCATGCTGTTACCATGGAGATCTGCATCCAAAACGCCCTCCTGTTCTAACCACTGATGATCGTTCATTCTCTCACTTCATTTTGTTTGTGTCTTGTTTGTCTGATGATTTGTTTTGTTTCACTGTTTGACCTGCATGTGATTTATGAATTTTAACTCATTTTTAGTTAAAGCTACAATCTGACACTTTACCACCATCTCTGTTTGGAACGTAAAATTGCAGGTTACTAAAAGTATTTTTGTGTATCAAATGAAGGCAAACTGACATTTCCCAGGAATTCGGACCCAACAGCTCAAATAATAAATTGTAGTGTTAAATCAAGGCAGGAGAAGAAGATGGTGTTAAACACTGATCTGTCATGTATTTGCTCAATAACTGATTCGTGTTCATTTCCAAAGAAAACGTGACGGATTGCAGCTTTAAATGACGCTCTTTAAGTGCCTTACTTTATCATTTTGTTTATCGTGTAAAAGGTTGAAACATTTTTTAAGGCCAAGAACGTTGGCTGGTAGCTACACACTGAAGAAGCATCGGCTATCTGACACACAGATCATAACTAGATGTCCTCAAATGTATCACAGAACGGGACTCATGGATTGGTTCAGGTGATCTTTGAACATGCTCGGTGACCGTGTGTGTTTGTCCTGCAGATCTGAGCCAATCAGCAGGCCAGATGGGAAGTTCACGAGCGCGCAGGATGGTGGCCATCTTTGATTATGACCCGAGAGAGAGTTCACCGAATGCAGACATAGAGGTGACACATTATTACTGTACGCTGTTAAATGTTAGTCTGATTGAACAGATGTTTCTGCATAAACTTTTTTATAACTTTGAGTTCCCTGTTAGCTGAATAATTGTCACAATAAAATGACAGTACCAGTTGATGTGTGTCAGATAGTGTCAGTGTACAGTCTGACAACACAACTGATGTTCAACTGTGTTGATCACTCAAGGCTGAGCTGACCTTTAGCGCAGGCGACATCATTTATGTGTTTGGTGATATGGACGATGATGGCTTCTATTACGTGAGTTTATTTTGATGATTTTCCATCCGGCTTTAAAAATGTCCACAGTGTTAAAGTGTCACTGTCCGATTGGCTGGCTGATCAGCAGCAATGCATGATGGGAGTTTGTGATGTTTCAGGGGGATCTCAATGGACACAAAGGTCTCGTGCCGTCTAACTTCCTGCAAGTCTTTCCAGAGACAGAAGATGAGGCTGAAAGGTCTGAGCGCACAGCAGCAGAGAGCCGCAGAGACTCACAGGTGTGTTTGTGTGTTTGCTGCATCTCCACATGTTATGCATTGCATGAGTCTGTGTTCTGTTGTGTCCGTCTGTACTGTACTGTACTGTACTGTACTGTAGCGTATGTCAGCTGTGGTGCATGTGGTCTTATGCATGCTGTCTCTGTGTCTCTCTCTCTCTGCTTTTTCGTTTGTCCTGCATGATGTTCAGAGACACAAGAAAGAAGTTCATTTTAAACAGTGACCGTAAGTGTTTCATACACTAAATCTGATCCTGTCCTAACACACTCCTCAGCTCATCTGCCCTGTTAATAAATATGAATTGTGTCAGTTCTGCATCTCTAGTAACCAAACAGAAGCGCAAATATAACTGTTGTTTTAAAATGTGTATAAAAACAGTCCTTCTGCTCTTCCCCCGACCATTATATAAATTATTATTAAATACATATATACAATTAAAAAAAACTATATATATTTAACATATATATATAATGAATGTATTGTGTATAGTGTATTTAATAATGACAGTTCTTTTTATACTTAGTTGTCATTGCTCAGTTTTTGGTCATATTTATATATTTTTGTAAAGCTGTCTGTCCCATTGCAATTAGCCGTCTCTGTTTCTTGTCTTTAAAGCTGCAATACGTAACATTTTTGGTAAAATAAAGAACAAAATCAGTTATTGGGTCAGTATTTAAACTCCAGGTACTGTAGATGATGCAGTGTGTTCTTACTGCAGTTTAGAATTTAAACTTGTCATCCATGTTAAGAAAATAACTGCAAGTACCTGCAATTGTACGATTCAAAGAGAGATGACAGTAGAGAGGCAAAAAGATACAGATTGCAGCTTTAACCATCAGCCTTTATTCTACTGCTGCTGGAGATTATTATTTAAACTCTCAGAAACGCTTGTGTGACCGTCTCACAGGTGAGTCAGACAGAGTCTTCTGAAGCAGCTGGTCCTGTGAGATTCTCTTCACCAGAACTATCTCCACCAGCGCCCTCAGAACCAGACTCTGAGCAGAAACCAAACCCCAGCACCCCTGCATCCCCCACCGTCCCGGAAACCTCTCAGCCTGAGAAGAAAAAGAAAGGGTTTTTCTCCAAGGGCAGGAAGCTCTTCAGAAAGCTGGGCAAGAAGGAATGAAAGTGACTTTGACCTTGACTGCGACGGATTGCACATTTTCTTGTTTGTCTGTGTGTGTGTGTGTGTGTGTGTGTGTGTTTACCATATACTGGGGGAATATCTGAGGATAACCTCCTTTTGGAGCTGTCCTCATTTGTAAAAATGCTATAAAAATATAGTGGATAATTTTTTTATTGTAAAAATGCAGAAGGTTTTCTGTTAGGGTTAGAGTGTGGGTTACAGTTAGCTTATAGTGTTTATAACTAGCTGTGTATAGAAACAATAGAAGTCTTGAGATTGTTTCTGATTCTCTGATTTTTGCCATACTGAATCAGAATCAGCTGTGCTTGTGCGAATCTGATTCTTGTGGAAACACATCAATCTCTGTGTAAACAGAGAAACAAGTGTGTTGATGTTTGAACCATTTAAAGCTGTGATCAGGGCTCATGTCTGTTAGAAACAAACTGTTTAACACTTTAGCATTAGTACGAAAATACTGATCAAAAGAATAACTGATATATTACACTGGATGTGTACTTAATATAACAACACATCAGCATATTAACTTTAATAACAGCATGTAAACCTGCAACGATGTTGTCAGCGTTCATCAGCTACTGTAGTCTTCACCGCTGTCGTTCACTGAAAAGGAAGCACACTTATGAGTCGTCAAGTTAAATGATGGCTACACTGTTCATGGGCAGATGTTGACAGAATGGAAAATGAAGTGAAAGAGAATGACAAAAGTTTATGGGCACATTTTTTGCACTACACATGAGGGCCAAAGCGGAGAACTGTGTTTTCCTGTTCTATATTAACGGTGTTTGCTGGTTAAAGCTACAGGATGTGGTGTTAGGACGGCAAAATCGAACCTGCTGTTTCACCAAAACTCTAACGCTAGCTGCCTGCAGATCTCGCTTATTGGTTCAGTTTATTTTTACTGAATCTGAATGAAAAATAGAAATGATCAAGAATGAAGGCGATAGCTTGTGATCTGTCTGATAGTTTGAAGCGTTTCAGCTTTAGAAAGAGAATCTGTTCTGACATTTTCTGGTCGATTCAGTGGAAGTTCACATCTGAATGTTTGACTACAGGTTTCATTTGTACATTTTGATGTTCATATTAAGTAGTTTGTTTCAGTTTATATTCAAGCAATATATCTATTTATGACAGATTTCTACATTGGCACTGTTAGACTAAAGCTCTTCAGAGTAATCTCATGTTAAACTCCCTCCAAATGTCTGTTTTTAGACAGTGCAGGAATCAAACTGGGAAATAACTGAAGTTTGATTTTTATTCTTGTTGTTTTCTTTGAATATGCACAGAACATACAGAACACACAGAACATACAGAACATACAGAACATACAGAACACACAGAACACACAGTACACACAGAACACACAGAACATACAGAACATAGATCTGTCTATCAACATTGTGTGTGTAAGTGGGGTAGAGTGTGAGTACTTCTGTGTGTGTGTGTGTGTCAGATGTGGGTTCAGTTATCACTGGAGGCTTTTGTAGTTTGTAATGAACTCAGCTGCATCTCCAGATGCCTTTTCTCAAACACAGCGATGCGGAACTCAGAATCTGTCGGTTGAGTTGAGTTCAGGTGGATTATGTGTGCGATGTGTTAGAGAAAGACATTCGCTTTGATCATTCAGCATGAGGACTCACGTCTAGTCATTTGTTCTTCTTTTGATATTCTGTTTCTTTTTCTTTCTCCGTTTTAGGAGTGCTGTAATAATGTAGCATGTAAAAATAACACACTCTTTATCATCTGTTACTGTAGAAGATAACTGCGGTATGCGGTAAACGTTTGTCTGCTGCATATGTTGAAATGTGTTTGTTTGTATACCTGTCGTCTGTATGTATGTGTGGTTTTACAGAATTTCTCAGGTTGTTTCTCAGTCTTAAGCACGTTCTTGCTGATCTAGACTGTCCAAACCACAAGATTAAATTCTTGCCAAACCCATAGCTGCTGTACGACACTACAGCGACTAGAGACCAATCACCAAACGCCAGCCAGTTAGAGGGCGGAGCTAGAATTCAAGCATCACAGAGCAGAAGTAGGTTACGCTTTCATCTGTTCTCAATCATCACACAAACACACACAGTTTTTCCATGTCGGCAGAATAAAATACCACAGAACATGATTTTTACAATGATCTTGCAGATTTGATTTGATTTCATTAAAAATGTTGACAGCGTGTTTGAAGTTTTTGTGGGTAGTGATGCTTTCTGCGGTCCCTCAGTATAAACTCTACACCGTTAGTAAACTTTACACTGTTAGTAAACACATGTACTCTTCTAGCTGCACTATAATCTGCGCGCATGCTGTTAACAATGCTACAGCAAAGCTAAAAACGCACATGTCACTGTGTCGCAGTAATTGTAGATTTTCATATTATCAGCGCTACGTTTGCTCTGCAGCTAGATGTAATCTGGGCCAGAATAAACACTAGCCTTATAAGACCTTGTTTAGTCTTAACGTACAGTTTACTGAAGCTGTACTTGTATCGAATGCATGCATGATGGGGTTCCATACAAACTCTGCCTTATTTATTCTATTTCTGTGTAGTTTAGTAGTCGCATGTACTTTTGGCATTAAATTGTTTTATTTGTTTTGCTGAACACAGTGAATCTGTAGTATTGTTGAAATATGAAGGAGACCATGTTTGAAGATTAAAGACTAAGTTTGTCTGTATATCGTGGGCAGTGTTTGATGTATTTTTGTGATTTTGAGCTATGATATTTTCATATAGTAAGAAAGAGACTCTATTCTTGTGTCTGGACATGAGCTTTGGCAGAAGAAAGGTGACTGAACTCTTTTGTACATTGAGTTTTTGTAACAAGCTTTTGGAAACTCACCTGTAAATAACGCTTCTTTGTAAAAGTGGTTTTTGTGTGTGTTTGGTTTCTTTGCATGTTGGAATAATGATAACAAGAGCAATCCGCTTCCTGCGCGATTTACTTAAAGCGAATGAAAAGACTTTGTTGCAATACAGACTTTTTACACAAATAAAGTATATTTTCACATAAAATGTTAGTGCTGTGTGTGCTAAGATGTATTTCTGTTGGAAATGACACAAAAGAAAAACACTTTATTGCCTTTTCTCTTGTTTTATTGAAACTTAAAGAGAGCCAAAAGTTTTAGATTTAAACAACATGACTGCATAAAACACATGTGAAGTAACAGGAATGGAGTCTTCAGAGGAACCTTGCTTGAGTTTCTGCAAGCGCACAACCACCTCACGTGGACGTACATTAACACTGTGAGATCTGCACGGCTTTAGGAAACAAAGCAGGTTCCTCTTTTGGTGTTACTCCGTCGGTTCCGTGAGGCTCTCCTGATGTTCTCCAGCAGCCAACAGTACACTCATCCATAAAGTAGGAAACACTACACTGTGTCCACGGGTTTAGTAGTGCTTTCTACTTTATGGATGACTGCACTGTACATCCAGATGCGCAGCTCCACGGCTACACACACACACTGTTGAACTTCTGTGTTCTTCACAAGTGAACCGCACCCAAACTCACACTGCTCATGTCTTCACCAGAATATCAGCAAAGTGCAAAACTGAAACGTCATTGAACTCGATTACATGGCGAATCATGGGTACAAACATACAGCGAATCCAGAGCAACGAACATTTTGTCAAATTGAAGTTTATTTGTTTTGATCTTGTTTTTGATCGGATTTTAGTGCACAAAAATGGAAGAACTGAAAATGTGTCAGTTTTGGGCGAGAGGCGGCTACACCAGTCCTCTCACTGGCTGTTCACTGATCACTGCCGCCATTTTGAGCTGCATGAGTTTCAGCAGTGACAAGCTGCGTATTACAGCTTCTATTTCTCTCAAAACGCTTGTGTTTCTTCTTTCCGCTGTTAGTTTGTAGAGAACAAAAGTAAAATGTACAAACTACAGTGACAGAAATAAAATGAACAGGGTGATTTTTTTTTTTTTACAGCTTAATTTCAAAAACAGGAGATTGTTCGTTACATAATTGTTTTTTAAGTAAAACGTATTTAAACAGGTTTAAATGGTTCAAAGATTGAATTTTTGTTCAATCTTTTGAACAAAAATTTTTTTAATTCCAACAACACAATTTACTTAAGTTAAAGCGAGAATTAAATATTCATATAAAACAATGTATTAAGTTATAGATGTTACATTAATTACATGAAGACGTTATAGATTGTTACATTAATAAAAAAGGAATTTCAAACTAAAAATAATAAATGACAAAAATATATATATTTTTTGCTTCCTGCAGACACAGAATAATCATGACAGAACTTGATTATGTATCATTTATTATTTCCAGTGTAAACCTTTCATACATACCTGTCAGTCAAGCCCATCATTCTGTTTTACTCACCGTTTCTTAGAGGTTCTTGTCTTGTGGTCTCCTCTGGATCTTGGGTGTCTTCCTCTCCAGCTGTAAGTAGAAATGGGCCTAAAGCTGCAGAACTTCTCTTATTTAACCTTCTTGCTGATCACGTGACCCTCAACCACACAGGAAGAGGTGTAACAGTCACGGCCTCGCGCTCGTCTCACTCGGCTCGTTTGAGCACATGTTAATCTCCACACACCTAAAGATGCTGTGGTGTTTCAAATGAAGCAGGTGCCTTTCTTGGCCTTTTGGTAACCGTGTCAGTTCAGTAAACCGCTTTTGTTCATAAGCTAGCGCCTGAAAATGTCTCGCTTCAAGTTAATATCAATCTTTTCTATTAAATATTTCATTCTTTTAGCACTTCTACATGGAAAAAATTAAAACATATAAACATTTGTGATTTTGGAGTCTGTTTGTTTGTATACTGCACCGATCTGTTCTTGGTTCTGTTCAGCAAAGGTTCTTCAGTAATAGTTTGTTTAGAACCTGTTCTTTCACAACACAGTTGTTTATGGATCTTATAACAAGCTGAGCAGGGTTTCTGTTATTATCACAAGCCAAGAGAGCTGATAATAATAATAATAATCTGCTGCTAATAATAATTGCTGGACTTCTATTGTTTTAATCTGTATTTCAGTTCTTCTCAGATCTCTTCATGCTCAACAGTTGCAACACAAGAGGAAATGCCAGAGTCTGCCTCTAAATGCCCTACAGAGGGAAGTGTTAAAGAATCCAGTGGACACCAAGACTTCACATCTAACACTGAGGAAATGTGTATAGAATGAAATGGTTCCTTTAAGAAGACGGTTCTTTGGGGATCTTGCTGTGAAGAACCTTTTTAAAGAGCTGAATGAGCCGCCACTCAGAGCACGACTCAAATCAATATATTTCGTTTAACTGAGATATTTTGCCATAGAATTTAAAAAGTGGAGATGATGTCGAATGATGAAGAAAACACTGAAGATATGATCAGTTCAGACACAGGAAGCGTGTAGAGCTGCTGAAGCGTGCTATTTCCTGCATGCACGCCTGCAACACCTGCAGAAAGGTCTAGATGCATGCAGCAAATATAGCTGCTTATTGTTCAGTTTTAAAGATTCGGTTGTTAATCACTGGTGTGTGTTCCAGTATTCCCAGTATGGATGGGAAGTGTACCGTCTCATAACTGAGGTTTTGATTGTTCTGATGTCATCAGAACTGAATATGCCCCACTCATTTTTACCTCAGAGATCTGTAATGTTTTAAGTTTTGAAGTAGTTTTAAGTTTGTCTCGTTTGAGCAGTTTCTGTCTGAGCGGCCGTGAGTTTATTTTAATACAGAGAACTGCAGCAGGGTTTCAATTCCCTACCTCACCCTGTCAGCACAACCTTTAGAATCAGTTTACACCATGACAACGTGACACAGTGAGATGATGGTGTTAAGAGACGGGGCTTTTTTAGTGTGTGTGTGTTTGAGGTCAGAACCCCGTGGTTTTACACAAAAAGCTGTATGGAAATAGGTGTGGTGAGAGAGAGACATGTTTTCTGTTGTTGACTCTCAGCTTGTTTGGTTTCACTATGACACATTTGGCCGCTGTCAGTTTGACACTGTGCTTTTACCAGAAGACCAGAGATCTTTTAATTATTATTCAAGAGTTAAACATTTGACATCAAGAAGTTTAAAATAGTACAAATGAAATATAAATATATATATATTTATAATAATAAAAAAACAGATGTCATTTAAATGTTAAGAGGAAATTTAAGTGTTCTGTCAACACAATTGGCTGAATAAGTCGACCAAATGTGTGTTCAGTCTGGAAGACACATTGACTAAGACAGATAATAAGCTTAACTTTAATGTATGTACAGTGGAAGTTGGCTAAAAATGAAATGATTTTCTTTCACAGATACTGTTTAAAGATATTTTGTATTTAAAACAGAATATTTCTGTAACAGTCGCGCTATAAAGCAACACAAACTTCTTCACACTTAAAATTACATTTTTAAACTTGAAAACCTGTCTAGTAAACTACACTTTTACCTGCACATACACTTAACCAGTGGTTAACTTTTACTACATATTCTGTATTGAACTACATATTCAAAACTATGAACTCTAGCAAAACTATTTTCAAGTCTGTGTGAACCAGAAGGTGCAACTGAATTAATTGTTCTGATGTTATTTTACAGTGAAATGGAAAAATTGAGGGTGTGGCTTGTTTTTTCCACTGGGAATTGATTGGCTCTGGAAAAGTTAGCATATCAAAATTTGTAGCAGACTGACAGTTGGAGGGGAGTGGTTAATGACTCTGGCTCCACCCAATCTGTCAGACTGACATCATCAGAAAAGTTCTGCTGTTCCAGAGCAGAGGTAAATTCTTTTAGATTTTGATGAAAGAAGCACATAAATAAAAAAATAATGATATGCATGGATAATTCACTCATTATAAACGCTGCGATATTCCTTAAAAAATAAGTTTAATATATTTTGATTTCATGGTGACCTTAAGCTTGTTGATTTCTAGCAGGATTCTCAGTATTTGCCCATCACAGGAAGTGGATTGAGTCCGACTCTTCGAAACACAGTAAAAGTTGCTGCTTTTGAAAGATGATGTGATGTTGTTGCTTGTTTTCCCCACATGCCAGGAGAGGAAAGGAAATAAGAGGCAGACAGACATTGTGTGAGTTTTCTATCATCATGTTCTCATAAGAGATGAAGTCAAGGTTGAGTCTTTGTTGGCTGTTCTGCTGTCCGGTGAGTCCATACACAACACATTGTATTTTAATGAAGTACAGTATTTTTAATAAATTGGAAACGTTAGGGGAACATTTTTACAATCTAAAATTGTTAGCTGTCCCTTTTTGCAAATTACACTCATGGTTAATGTGTTGATCCACACCTGTGGTCTCTCTGTTAAGACACCTGTGTTAACTGGGCCAGAACTGATATCACCCACCAAAAATCTCCCTGACAACAGCTGATTAAAAGTCAGTGCAATAAATGGCTTGGAAAGCACAACAGCTATCTGAACAGGAAGTGACCCGTTCATATGCTAAAGCTGATTGACTCACAGCAAAGCTTCTGTGTCTAAACTGATAGACTTTATCTGGTTTAG
The DNA here is from genome assembly GCA_036877575.1 of Botia almorhae. Taxonomy (NCBI): domain Eukaryota; kingdom Metazoa; phylum Chordata; class Actinopteri; order Cypriniformes; family Botiidae; genus Botia; species Botia almorhae. Next base: position 13,973 of record JAZGTJ010004984.1, read on the forward strand.
CAACAACTCCCCCCTCCTCTCATTCTTCTTTATTTGACTTTGTTCCCTTCTTTAATGTGCCTTTATCTTTGTTCTTTAACACTGACCAGTGGCCAAACTGTGTTCCATTCATCACTGCTGGTGACTTCCTGTTTGTACAATACAACCCTCAGCTGTGTGTGTGAGAGACACAGAGAGAGGGAGAAATTAATACAACAAAGTTTAACTGGTGGTATTTGTTAGTGGTATTTAATTTGGTATTTGTTAATGCAGAATTGTTATTACAGATGTAGGGTTAGTCTGAAAAAGAGTATTAAACACTCATTAGAAACACTCATAACACCAGCTAACAGGAAACATTCTCCAAACATAAGTAACATCAGTAACATGAGTAGAATGTATTTTTAATGTAATATAGCATATAAATAAAAAAAGTTATACTTAAGCTGTTAGTGGAACATTTAAAAAGTTGTGGATTAAAATATTTTAATACTGTTCTTAGAACCAAACAATAACATTAATACTGTGTGTACAAAACTACAATTAAATAACATTAAAACTGTGTGTACAAAACTACAACTAAATAACATTAATACTGTGTGTACAAAACTACAACTAAATAACATTAATACTGTGTGTAAAAAACTACAACTAAATAACATTAATACTGTGTGTAAAAAACTACAACTAAATAACATTAATACTGTGTGTAAAAAACTACAACTAAACAACATTAATACTGTGTGTAAAAAACTACAACTAAACAACATTAATACTGTGTGTAAAAAACTACAACTAAACAACATTAATACTGTGTTCCTGTAACTTTCAAAATAATATTTTTAGCATGTTTGTTACTTTGTGATAATGTTGCAGAAACGTTCTTACAACCTAAAATTGTTAGCAGGGTTAGCAAACAGTAACCATGCCAGTCAACTACACAGAATAACCCAGCAACCACCTAAAAATGGGTTAACACACTCAGAACATCTTAACAAGATAGAAATTCCCTAGAAACCCCTTAGAACTGATTAGCAACTGGATAACTAGGTAGAAAACTGCGCACTGATCAGCTCAGCAACAACCAGACAAACACCTCCAGTACTAAGACACAGGAAAACCCCTCGTGTTGACTTCATATGATGTACAACTTTAAATCAGTCATGTGCACTCAGTTCAGCATTTATCTCCAAATATGGACATAAAAGGAACTGACCAATAGCAGCTAGTAGAAGAGATGTTGTTAGTAGAGAAGTGAGCGTCCCCGCTACAGGAAGTCCCTTATAAGGTCACTCATGACGACAGTCATTTGACAGTAAACTGGGCAGCTGTGCTGATGCTTCTGTGGTTAAAACACTCAGTCTGTGACACTGTCAGTGTCTGTGTGTGTTTCCTCTCCAGAAGCTGAAGTGATCATCATAATCATATAGATGAAACTGTTTCATTTGTGACACAATCTATTTACTCATTCACAAAACAAATGCTTTCCAGATGTGAATGTTGAATAATCTCTGAAGCGATCTGCATATTTTCTACATTAAAAACACAAACTTTAAACCTAAACCTGCTAAAGTGGATTCAGCTCATTTTTCAGGCTTCAGAAACAAGTGGTTTTGTTTTATTCATAATTTCATTTGTGGGTTCAAACGTGACACGTGCTTTATAGGTCAAAGAGAATTGGAGGGAAATAACACTCAGTGGTTGATTTTGAAACAGGAAGTTAATCAATTTTTTTTATTTAATTATCAATCACAAAATTAAAGCTTTATTTTTATTCTTTAAATGTTTTTTTCCAGTTTTAGGACCGTGTAGCGCCTATAGACTTATTGAGCAAGTGTTATTAATTACAAAAACAAATTTTAAACTTACATCTGCTTAGAGGAAACCTGCTGCTTGAGTGTGTTGTTGTGATGGATTTTTCTTTTCTTAAAATTTGACTTTTTTAAAAAACAAATGATGCGCGCAGGTACACTTAAGAAACAACAAGTAACTGTATCTATTATGATGTCATATTGTAATATGTTACTTTAATTTCAACACTATAAACTTAATTTAAGGAAGCAAAGAATGCTTTAATCAAATTGGCTGTAAGTCATTTCAACTTACAATTTAAAATGTTGACTGCTGTAGAGTTTTTGTAACTTATAAGTTGAAATTGTTTAAAGTTCATGTAAAAACACGTTGCCAAGGCGTGTTGAGCGTGTGATTTTTACAGTGAAGTATGAGCGTGTGATTTTTACAGTGAAGTATGAGTGTGTGATTGCTTGGAATGATTTGAAATGCTGAGTTTCTGGTTTTTGAATGTAAACGTGTGCTGTAGTGTTATTGAGCGGCCGTGTTTTGCACTGTGTGTTAGGGTGCAAAGATAGAACACTTTGAAGTGCACATACTCGGCCTACATAAGACGCTGTTATATATCTGCGGTTAAACCCAACACAACTCATGGTGGAGGAGGGGAGGCGACATCACCTGCTTTCGCGCTCAACAGTCCGAGTTTAAATCCAAACAACATTTTAAAACTTCAGTCCAGTTCGAGCTAAAAGAGTTTTCACAGCCTGACGTCATAACCTGTCAACCTGTTTGACTTCCACAACTTTCCTCCAGAGTGAAGTTACAAAGTCACCATATTTTTTAAACTGCTGTTGTGTAAACAAGTGAACCCAAAAACAGCACACCTGCAAACAAGCAGACAAGACTTAACCATATAGAATTATAATACATAGATTTTAACTTTGCAGAAGGCAGTTGTGGCTGTGATGGTTAGAGAATGGGTAGTCAGCCTTGTAACCCAAAGGTTGTAGACTTGATTCCCACGGCCAGCAGGGAACAACACAAGTTGCTTCCCGGGCTCTGCAGTGTGTGTGGGTTCACTACTCACTGGTTTGGGTTAGTAAAGGTTTACCATACCTGACAAACTCATCACTTTCACTTACACAATTTATTAATTATAAAATGTAAATCTAGATTAAATGATTTAAGATTAAATGTAAATCTATGCAAACACATTAAGACAACTCGTAGAAGAAAATGCTGTTTCTGAATCAGCTTTGTGCTTTGCCTTACAATGACGTAGGTCAACTACCGTGGCAAACGCAATGACACAGGTTTTTTTTACCAGCTACCCTGTACAGTTCCTGTTAAATTACCCCGATTTTTATACTGTACATCTAGACTCAACTAAAGACACTTTATCAGAAATAATGTTGGATATTTAAAATGATCATTAACAAACTGCATTATCTGTCAGCCGTGACATCTGCAAACACCTAGTGTGTCATTTCCCCTGATGTCCACCAGAACAACTGCAGCATGTCAGAAAACTAGCCGTCTTCATTTTCTGTTTTAGCATTGAAGCCTCAAAAGCTTTTTTTTTATTCATACCGTTTAACAGGTTTAGAACTTTATGAGCAAAGTATTAATGATCCTTTCCTTAGTAAACTCGACTGATTCCAAAACTACTTAATACATGTAAAAGTTAGTCTACATTAGTAGTTCTAAATTTGATGAAATGTAAAAGCGCGAGCGCGCCCTCTTCTGGTGTCGTTTGTAAAACTTATTTACGTTCAAATGCTTTACATGGAATCAAAACAATTTCACCTTTATTACATGCGCATCAAACCCCAGATTATTCTAACCAAACGTTTAACATTATGAAAGATGCAAAATATTGCAGGAGACAAATGGAATAAAAAACACAGCAATAAGGTTCAATAAACAGCATCAAACTGCTGCACAAACACTTGGTCACATAAACTGATGAGAAGGTTCCTCATGTTTTCACAGCAGTGTCTCTGGAGCGGTAGATCACCCCTCTGCTCTTCAGCTCTCGCACCACACCTGACAGAACACACACAAGAAACCCTTCAGATTCTCCTCTGATCGGATTGACACAGAACAGCTGACGCTGTCTAGAGCAAGTCAATCAAAAATGTGACACTAACCTGGAGGTAACCGACCCGTTACTGTTACTGCATAGACACCTGGCTTGAAGTTACCTGAGAAAGACAGCAATGAGACAGGTGAGAAAAACAACTCAGTAATGCAGTTATGAAAATCTTGCCTTTACAGGCGGACAGGTGATGTTTTTAGAAATGTTTTTTGTTATGCTGGTTGAAAGTCTCTTTACATCCTGATTTCAATCAACAAGTATAGTGGCCTAAATATTTATGTATATTTATCTCCTGTGGAAGGTGCAGGACCATAAAACGTTCATCCAATCATTGCATTCGGTGCAAACGTAATAGGACGTCCTGTTTGCCTGTCAAACTATGTATGTTCATGTGTTGGAGGGGGCGTGGCTTTGGGAAGCACTCTGAAAGGAGGGCGGGATCTTAAACTTTCAAAGCTAGCTTGCTATTGTTAGCCTCTCTGAAATCGCCTATCCTACATTATATTGAACACTCACCAATTCTTTGCCATTTTGCCACCCAACTGTCCTCTGGGCTCATCATTGCAATAACACTACAAAGACAACCACACATATTAGCAAATTCAACTCAACAAATTCAACTATCTGTGTGTGTGTTTTGATACAGAAATAATTCAAGGAAACATTCACTGGAATGATTCGATTCCTGGCTGATCCACTACATTAGCAATAAGAACCATTACAGACCCATCAAAAGAAGAGCTCGTGCATTCGTAAACCATCTCTCGATTCCCCTTCATCTGCAGATATGATTCACAATTATCACACCCGTCATACTCAAACTGATCAATAGTCTGAAAGGAGAAGATGATACGCATGTTATCGACCTAATATATATACGCTAGCATCCATGTGAAAACATTTAGCGTTTTTTTGCTACTGTAGCGCTAAGATTTTGAAGGTCTGACAAATACAACACTTAAAACAGTTAACGTGCAAGAACTATGTTAACATTTATTAGCTAGATTGTTGTTGTGGTGTTACCTGTAATTTTAGTCTAGTAACAAAGAATAAACGTGCATTTTATGACAATTCAAAAAGGGAAAATGAAAAACAAACATTTGTTTTCGCTGTCTCGGTTTACCTTGACTAGCGAGCACAGCAGACACGCTCTCAAATGGCGCAGATCCTTCGGCACGGTGTCCAGAGACATTACTGATTATTAAATGAAATTTACTTCAAATTACAAAAGGTAATATTTAGAAACGCTTCGGAACTTCTCTACATTCACACGAGCTGTTAGCATTAGCACTATCTGGCCTGCAGGAAACATCCGGCGAACATTAATGGCGTCATATTCGCGCGTCCCTTGGTAGCCCTAATTTGTTTTTCAATTTTAAAAGAACAAAAATATACAACAAATGCAACCAGTCTTCCATAACATAAACATGTTAGAGCATAATAATTAACAAGGGTAAATTATTTATATATACTTTATAAGGAAGACATTTCCTAAAGAGATGAAGGACAAAGTATTTAAATAAAAATGAAATTATTATTTGAAGTTTGGGTTTTAATTTTTGTGCATTTACATTTATAAATATACAGTTTTCCAGTAAATAAAAATAGTTTTGTGCAAAAAAACTGCCCAAATTATTGTCATTATTATGAAACCCCGAAAATATGATTATAGGATAAAGAAAAATCACAATACGCATTTTGGACAATAAAAGCATTAACATTAACTTCAGAATAAAAAGACCAATAACTATCCGAATGATTTCTGAAGATCGCTCCAATAATCTGATGGTTCTGTACCGTTTTTACGCATTGACTGTAAACGCCAGTAGCGCGGAAACAGTTTCCGACAGAACCGCATTACTAAAGTACCGGTTCGGTACTGAGCCCAAAGTTTCAATAGGAACCCAAACGAAGAGCCCGTGACAGAACAGAATGACTGTGATGTAAAGATATGATCATGTATTATTGATGTGTTTTTAAGATAGTGTTATATTATTTTCTAGCGCTTGAAATGTGTGTTCACTGTGTTGTAAACTGTGGTTGTGTTTACAGGCGCTCGGGGTCGCTGTTGTCGCGCGTCACAGGCGGGCGCGTGAGCCGGTGCGTTTTAAACGCGTCGCGCGTGTAACGGCTCCAGTAACGGCTCCGATCGAGGACGGTAAATATACCGACACACAAACACGCTGTTTTATTTCACCATTTAAAACATATTCCCGTATATTATCTAATGTTGTTATTGTAATGTGATCTCTGTTAAATAATTCGTGTGTTCATTTAACAGATTCTTTAAGAGCGTTATTTGCAAGAAATCAAAATAAACGATGAACAACCATTATGTAATAAATCAAAATAAATTATGAAACATTATGTTATGTAAAGCAGATCAATAGTACGGTCCAAACATGAATATGATCAATTATCAAGGAATTAAAGGAACAATAAGTTAATTAACTGTAACCTGATTATATTTGCTGTTTTGGTGACACATTGTATTTTTGCAGTATTTAAAATGTTGCCTTGTATATATTTATATAGTTTACTTTTAATGTATATGCAGGTCATAACAAAGAGAGATTACTTGTTTCAGACATGGAGGATATAGAAATTGACGAGTCTTTGCTCGGCCTCCCCATAAACCACCATAATTTTCCTGCTAAGTTATGGAGTTTAGCGAACGATCCCCAAAACAGTTCAGTGTTCTGGAGTCCAGATGGAGATGGAGTGATCATCGACCAACAGCAGTTTGAGGCCGAGCTCACGTCACCTGTCAAAGACGACCACAAACTGTTCAAGACCACCAACTTCACCAGCTTCATCCGACAGCTCAACCTGTATGGCTTCCGGAAGGTTCCTGATGGGCCCGTGAGGGACAGACAAACTAACGTGCATCACTTTTATAATCCTAACTTCAGGCAGGGCCAGCCAGAACTTTTGGTCAATCTAAAGAGACTGACCATTAGTAACAAGGCCAAGATTCTTGCCGGAGAGAAGGTGACGTGTCGTACACCAAGACTGGCCTGCCGAAAATCAAAGCCCAACACTACAGATGAGAAAAGAGGCCAGTTTTAGTTCATACTTGACTTTTGCTTTTCAGTGTGGTCTCTAGGGTGTTGCTATGCAGTTGCTAAAATGTTCTGGCTGGTTACAATCTGGCTCAAGTGACAACAGCCCACCTCAGCCCTGTTTAATCTGTAAACATGGTTTTACATACTCTCTTTTAGGTCAGTACTACAGTACCAAGCCCCTTCAGCTGAAGGGAAATGACAGAACCCCGATTCCTTCTCGTTCCTTGATCCCTTCCAGGCCCTTTCAGTATAGTGATGTATCCCCCTTCTACCCCAACAAGGGCATTCCAGTTTCTGTCATCAGGCGATATTCACCTGACACTCCTCATGGGATCTCCTCCAGTCCATCACCCATGCTGCTTCACCAGGAGCCAAAATATATACCCCCACATTCATCCTTTACTCCTGGATTCTTCTCACCAGGTAAAGATTTTTGTCTTACATTAAATAATGAAGCATCTGGTAAGATGAGAGTAGAAGTGTAGCCTATCCTGTATATGTATATACAACCTAAAAATTGTTAGCTGGGGTGGTGTCACCTCTGTATCCATGATTCTTTATTTTACGTTTGCGTATGAATGTAACTGGTTTGCTGTATGTGTTTTTTGCTCTCAGTTATATGTCAGTGTTGCAGAGCTGGCTGTATGGAAGCAGGTTATTACACGGTGAGAGCTGCTGACTGTATCATTTGAATTATGATACGTTGAAATCATTATTGTGCTATACATAGAATGTCATAGAAGTTGTTTAGGTCCAAAATTCTGAATAGACTTCACGAATATTAAATACTGCAATCCATAACTTTATTTAGGTTAAATTTGAACAAAAATTAGTAATTGAGCAAGCACACGACAGATCAGTGTTTAAAAATGTCAGTCTGTAAACAGAAAGAAGATCCGGCTACTATTTCACACGTGCGGCTACTGTAGATGGTTTAGCGTTTGTAGCTCGATCTTACAGCAGTTGTTTACAATTTAAACTTCTCATCCAAGTTAAGACAATAACTCCACAAGTAACCTGCAGTTTTATGTTTATAACAGAGATGAGAGGCAAAAGTTACAGACTGCAGACTTTTCTTTTTTATTCTTAATAAAAATGGAAGAAAATGTGAACGGAACATGTTTTTCTGATTTTGTGCATGCCGCACTTTAAAGAGTTTTATTATCAATTTTCTAGCAGAACTATTCAGTGAGACACCCTCACAACAGCTTCCCATGCCCGGACTGGACACCAAAAGACCGGGGCGAGGTCAACCTGGACAGAGTGTTCCAGATGGTGGATGAGTTTCAGGGTTTACCTAATGTCCACACTGTCAGAGTGGGCACTCCTGTGAAACCCCAGCACACCTCTGAGCCACCTGCATCTTCTCTTCACACTTTAGCTGCTGTCTCTGAATCTTTAGCTGAGTCTGAATCTGTCAGTCTCCAGAGCTTCAGACCAAATACTGCATCATCTAGTTCTGTGTCGGGCCTGTATTCCCACGACACTGCTTACAGTGACCCAAAGTCAGAGGTTCATAAAACTGAAGAGCACAGAGCCAGCCAACTCAAAGAGGAGCAGCCGGTATCTTTAGAGCATCCAAAACAGGTTATGAAATCACTGATCTTTAATTACAGCTTATGTTTGTACAGAGAAATGTACAGAGAAAGATTGTGTGTTTTACATTCACAAATCTGTCAAAAGCAGAAACGTTTTCATTGTTAAAGGTACGGTAGGCAATGCCAGAGGCGCTAGCAATAGCAGACTAGCTTCAAAAGCATAAGATCCCGCCCTCTGTTCAGAGCGCTCTTCAAAGCCATGCCTCCTCCAATAAGGCGTGGAGTTTTGCAAATACATAGTTTGACAGGCAAGTAGGACATCCTATCATTACATTCAGAATGACTGGATGAACATTTTATGGCCCAGAAGACATATAAATTTATGTAATCAGGATGTGAAGAGACTTCAAGAGACAAGCATAACAAAAATGCTTTGGAAACGATCGTCTACCCTGCCTTTAAGTAGATTGAATATTTTGAATATTTTGAGTAGTGTGTTAACTTCTGTTGCTCTCCTGACACTAAGGTTATAGCTGAACACTCTGTAAATCAGGTCTTACACTGGTCTGCTAAAGATCAGAGACTGACTCTGGAGAGGATCGTAACCAGGCAGGACAGCCAGACTTGTGGAAAATAGATGCTGCAGCTGCTTCGGTAGGTCAGATTCAGAAAAGGTCACACCCACATTTTGATGTTTTTATAGATCATTATTCCATCAACATTTAATCATTTTATGCTTGTTTTGATTCACAGATGACAGGCAACTTTCATCAGTAGATACTCATTACAGACAGAATATGAAAGATATATTAAATATATTATTTTCTAATGGGTTTCCAATGTAAAACAAATGTGTATACAATGTTTTTAAAAAAGTAGCTGTTGATTTAAAAATTGAAGTCTATTTAATATTTGTATTTTTTATATTTATTTACAAGCTTAGAGGGTTTATGACTTTAATAAAACAATTTAAACTACATCACTATGCCTGATAAATAGGCATGTTAAATATCTACAGTGACTATTATAAATTATTTTTATTTATCTTAAATATATATTTCTAATACAGAATTTATCGGTATATTTGTAACACAACATGAGCAAACATGAGAGATTTTAATAGCCTTTTAATAGCTTAATTTGAATGTTAACACACTAATAAAGTGAATTTGAATAAATTAGAATGAAATACAATGAAGCTTGTTATTGCTGTTGAAATTGACACCCGGCTTACAGGGAATGTTTTCAGAACGTTGGCTAATGTTCTCTAAAAGTTCTCTCAAGGTTATCAAAAAATGTTTATGCAGTAATGTTAGTACAACATTTGTTTAACATTATATATCATATATCAAAACGTTATTTTGTAAGTTGTTGGTAGAACATTATAGAAGTAAAAAACTTTCGAAAAATGTTCTTATAACCTAGCAGTAATGTTAAAACATCTAAAAAACTATGCATTTTGAACGTTCCTAGAACATCATGTTTTTGTCACTAATGGAAACGTTGGGGCAACGTTCTGAAATTGTAAAATTGTTGACTAGGTAGACAAAATGACATGTAGAATGCCAAAGATCAGCAAAGCTGGACATGCAGGAGTTTGTTGAGGAGAACTAGTTTAGAAGTCGTTTAGGAAATTCTGAACATTGTTTTAAGTTGTTTCTCATGTTATGAATGTTCTGATTACACATTGTGATCAATTGAATGTCCAGGGACCCACCCAAACACCAGAATCTGAAAATCTGTACATTAGTCCAAATCTTTGGCCAGTATATAATATAATACAGTGTCATTTAGTGTAATGAAAGCGCTGTTATTGCTCCAGTGGTGGCCGCTGGAGGGCGCTGTGTCTGTGCTGGTAAGCGGTGGGATCAGAAGGTTGCGCTCCACCCTCACTGACAGTTCCACAGCAGGTAGAGACTCACTCACACTCACTCACACGCGCTCTCTCGCTCGCGTCCTTCTCGCCTCAACTTTCAGCTTTTCCCAGCGATTCGTGCCGTACGGTGAAGCAACACATCTGCTGTTTCAAACCACCACAGCGTCTTTGGATTTCCGCTCATAAAATCTGTGGATTTCACGACGTAGATTAGCGGAGAGTGTGTTTTAATCTGAGAAAACTGAAAGGCGTTCTGGCGAACAGGTTGGTGAAGGAACAACAGATTGTTCGTGTTAATTCATTTACGAAACTCTTCGTGAACTTCTTGAAGTGTCTTCAGCAAGTGTTTCTCCGCGAGGCTTTGCAGCGTTTACGCAGCGCCGGTGTTTTATTGAGATAATAAGTTTATCTTCAAAGCGCGAGGATCGGATGTTATAAATATTACAGTATCAGATCGTGGGCTCGCAGGGGAATAACACTGACACATTGTTGCAGTGATGGATACACACACTTCTGGAATGTCTGGAATCCTTTGAAGTGGACGCGGTGATTATGACGTGACTTTATCAATCACAGCGCGCGGGAAACGAGGAAATCACATTTTGTTTTTCATGTGTGTGTGAGTGATCGGACAGGAAGTTTGAGCTCAGGTGATCGGATCAAACCCTATGGGTCACCTGTGTCAGAATCGATGCCCGCTTTTAAAGTCTCTCCACTGTCAGTTACTGGCTGCAGGTTACGCTTCATCACATCAGTCATGTTCAGCTGTCAGTGATACAGGCTAGCTCACCTTAACTAACATTTAATGGATCCTAATGGCGCGTTTGATTACATGTGTGTGTGATAACAAGAGATATCAGTTTTATAAACAGTTTAATTGTTGAATAATAGTGTTCATTCTAAGCTTTTGTTCAAAAGGCCACTGAATAAGTTGGACTCTTTCAGTGGACTGCTGATATTCTGCTGTCTTTGTGCTGAGCTCTGACTGGTTTGTGGACACAGCATAATGTATGGCCGGGGCCCGCCACTGCACCTGGGACAATGAGAGTTCCTGTGCGGCGCCTGGCCGGGCTCTGGCCGTGGCTGCTTATGGCCGCCTTGCAGGTGGCGATGGGCCACGCGGGTTTGGAACTAGCTGCTGCCGTGGAGTCTGAAAGGTCGGCCACCAGAGCCATGATCAAGGTGACACCACTGAGGCAGGATCCCACCAGCAGGCCCATCACACTGGAGGGGGTGTTTGCAGGAGGAAGTGCCGGCTATGCCGAGGGGAAACTGATGCAGGTAAGTGTGGGAGCTGATTCCACAGAATTCCAATGTTCCGACTGCTTCCTGATTGATGTTTTAATCATGCATTAGCCTACAGGTGCTGGGTGCTACAAACAGACAGGCACTACAAAGACACTTTTCAAGGGATTAATGGAAGCTTGGGCTGTTTTATTGCTGATTTTGTCCTGATACAGGTGTCATGCAGTATTTTATCATACAGTGCGGTTCAAAACTCTCAGACGGATGGTAGATATATTTTGCATGGTCCTAATTCAGTTCATGTTTTTTTAACAAACTGTATTATCAGCTTAGCAGTTTGAACTGGAAGATTATACATTCAAATGAATGTGTGAACGTTCTCTTGCTCCTATGTTCTGGAGTTGAAGAGGTTTTTACGTGTTATCCAGAACCTAATGATCCAAGTTATTCAGCATGATTCCAAACAACATCTTGTGCTTCAGTGAAAGCAGGAAATCTGGCTTTATGTTCAAAGAAGTGAAATGGTTGATTCACTTACGTTTGATTTGTGAAGGAAAAAGTTCTAAATTCTGTCTTTTTTCCTTATTTTGCAGTTTATATTTGTTTAAAATTGGTGTTTATTTCCAGGTTTAAGTAAAGTTGTCTTCAGGTTATCTAACTGTGATATGAATGAAACATCAGTTTAAAACCGAGGCATCTTGTTCAAGTGGACTATATTTAACAGCCAAACATAAATAGGATAATGCAAATGCCTAACCAGTGGATCAGAACCACTCACAGTTCTCAGTGAATCTGAAACGTCACCCATCATGTGAGATGTTGCTGTCCAGCATGTAGACCTCATCATTTGTATGTATCGCCATGTGCCAGAATCTCCACCCAGTTTTATTGGAGGTGATAGATTTGTGGTCTTGTAAACAGTTAGGTCTGTTCTCTGAGGCCACACTGCCAGATGTTCAGTCTTTGAAGGCTGCGTGTAGCTCAGTTCTCTGCTGTTCTCAGGATCCAGATAAAGCCAGCGGGGATGCGTTAACTGCAAATGTGTCTTTAAAGGCTTTCCCCTGTAGGGACGAGATATTATGTCATAAAAACAGATTTCAGATGAAATTTCTTTAGTGGAGTGTGTGTGTGTCTGTGTGCTTGTTTTTCCACCATGAGGATCATGGGGACATTTCAAAAGTCACACACACCTACACTGTGGGGACAAGTCAGCACTTCCCACGAGGGACACTGATTATAAATCATACTATATGATGCTTTTTAATATGTAAAAAAGCAGAAAGGTTTCTCTGAGGGTTGGGTTTAGGGGCAGGGTGAGGGTTAGGGGATAGAATATACAGTTTGTACAGTATAAAAGTCATTATGTCTATGGAAAGTCCCCATAAGGCATAAAAGTGTGTGTGTGTGTGTGTGTGTGCGCGTGTCTTTCTTTATGAGTGTAGAAACATTTGTCTGACCCAACCTAACGACTAGGGATGTTGTGGCAAAACAAATGTTAATTGTAAATTCATCTTTTATTAAGTAGATTTTGGACTGGATTGGAGAGCACGATGTTCAGCTGTTCTCCTGGAGTGTTTCTGTGTGGTTGCTCGGGTGGTTAGCTGGTTTCTAGGGTGTTATGAGTGGTTATTTACCGTGCTGAGTCTTCCTGTCATCTCGCTACCGTAACTGTTCACTGAGAGACGTAAGATCACATCATTCTCAACACGCCGTAGGCTTTGAGATCTCATTCATGCCTTTCAAATACTGCTGACTAGTATCTACACGCACAGTGTAAATGGTGAACACAAGCCTGAGCAGAAGAAAGCTGTTGCTACAGATCTGGGTTAGTAACTCAAAGGTTGAGGGTTCAGGTCCATGAAAGGGCTTCAAATCATGTCACTCTTTACCCCTAAGCAAGGCACATAAGCTCACGGTACGAGCGCAGTGTTCACAGTAAATGACCGAATATGTAGCAAGTTTATACATATATTCAGCATGATTAATTAATGCTGGTGATGTCTTACAGAGAGCGTGTCGGACAGACGGATGTTGGGTTTTGTTGTAGCATCAACCTGTTACAACAGGTCTGAGTTTTCTCGCTGTATTGTCCCGCATAATGTTCCTTGCTCTAGGGGACGAAGTGATAAAGGGGTTGTCTGCTGTTTCTTTGGCCGAAGCACTTGAGTACAACATTGTGTCTTTTATATGCTGTATTGAAGAGTGACGTTGAATTATTGAACGTCATTATTCCGTTCGTGAAATGATGCTGTGTAGTAGAGCAGAGCGTTTGCTTTACAGCTGCAACCTGTAACTTTGTTTTAGGTTTAAAATGAAGTTTACTTGCATAATTATTTTCTTACACGGATGACGAGTTTAAATTCTAAACAACAGCTGTAGGAACAAACTACAATCGCTGCGTCATCTACATGTGATATAGTGGCCGGATCTTCTTTCTGTTTACAGACGGACATTTCCTGTGAAATCAGACCCAACAGTTCAAATGATAAATCATTATTATAAACTTACTGTTGTGAATTGTGGTCAGGTAGGAAAACAGTTTTGAGCACTGATCTGTCATTGCTTATTTTTAACCATAAACAGTTACAGATTGCAGCTTTAAATCGCCTGCAAAACTGAATGAATACTTGATATATGCATTACGAGTCCATACTTAAAACTTTAAAGTACAGAACTGAGGTAACACAAGACGAGTGTTGGATTAAGGCTTTTCTTTCCTGTTTTTGCGCAGGCGTGTCAGTCTAGCTGTCCTCCGTCTGCTTTGAATTTATCTTGTAGAGGATGACAGCCAGTTTTTATAACCACCAGTAATTACACTTCCACCGTCTCATTTGAACTCTGTGGGCATGTCGTTTCTCCAGGCCACAGGTTGGCGGCCTGCACTCCCCAAATTGAGTGTCTTTTCTGGGCTGGTCGGTCGGTGGATCACAGAGCAGAAAAAAACATGATCAGACATGATGATAGTGGAAAGGTTTTATTTCGGGAGAAAAGCCTCTGCTCGCTGCCTCTCGCTCTTTCTCTCGCTCTTTTCTTGTTTGTTCGCTCTCTCTCGCTCTCTCTCTCTCTTGCTCTTTCGCTCTCTGTCTGTCTTTCTCTTGTTCGCTCACTCTATATCTTTTTATTTCACATCACAATCTAACACAAGCAGAGGGATTTTTATTCAGATCTGTAAAAGTTACAGATGATAAATGTATGTTATTCTTCATGTTCCTGTTAGTGTCTCGGTGAGACAGAAGTGCTGTGTGTATATGATTGGTGTGTGTATATGATTGGTGTGTGTATATGATTGGTGTGTGTATATGATTGGTGTGTGTATATGATTGGTGTGTGTATATGACTGGT
>JAZGTJ010004985.1:0-28902 GCA_036877575.1 Botia almorhae
AAAAAAATACAACTGAAACTCTTTCACAAATTAAGATAAATATTCCGATGAATGTTCTCATATTGGTTTATTAGATCATCCGTGCTGACATATATTATGTTTCTAGCCCTAAAAACTTTAGGAATACTTTTAGAAAAACTGCAAAAAATGAACTTTCAGGAGCGACATTATTTTTCCTTGAAAGATTTGCAGCTGTTGTTTAACTGAGAAATAAACAAAAAGATTTTATTACTTTGTTGTTACTTGTTTCATCTGAACCCACAGTTTTCCGAGCACAGATCCAGTCTGACTTTGATCAGAAGAACACAAGTTCTTTTGTGTCAGCATGAGGTTCGGCTGCTGAGTCCCTCAGAGTCACAATTGGTTTCTCATTCAGTGACATTCAAACCTAATTATTATTATTATTATTATTATCAGAAGGAGATTCCTTTGTGTCTGTTCGGTTTTTAATTATGGATTCTGAATACAGTCTTCCACTCCAGTGCATGTAGCTGCTGGTCTCAAGAAGTAATTTGTTTATTAAGGCAGAATTTAAAAACCGTTGTCGCCAATCCAGAGTTATGACAAAATATACAGAAAACACGCCAGAATCTTATTGTAGGAGAGACTTGCGTCATATTCAAGGACAGAAATATTATAAAGACTCATTTGAAGTGGGCCATAACATCTTAGCAACCACTCAGAGACACTACACTGTATCAAATGCATAGCAACACCCTAACAACCACTTAGGGCACAGAACCTTTTAGAAACCCAGCAGCAATGACCTGGAAGCTATCCAGATTGTCCTAACACAAAGGCATCTTGTTTGGCATTTGCGAGCTTCACAAACACCCTCAGAGAAGGTAGAAAGCTAGTTTTGCGTTATCATGCTTATTCCCCAGTGCGTTAAAAACGACACAAACTTTGTTTTGAGACTGAAAAACTATTCTGACGTCTGATACACCTACATATTTTTATAAAAATGAAATAAATAATAACGCTGCAGCACACACGGGATTAACGCCACAAATCTCTTCGGTAAAACTGTTTTTTAAAACATTTTCTCCTTCTGCTCAGACATTAGTTTCCCTCTCATACCATCTGCGAGTCATACAGAGATACATATGTCATTCATATCTGAATCATATCATATTGTGTTCATAGCGTTTAAATACATTCCACATAACTCGCTCTTCCGGTTTTATACTACCATCCCAGCTAACAGAGAACGTTCACAGACTGTTGGCTAACGTTCCCTAGAAGTTCCTTCAAAATGATCAAAACTGTTCCTGCAGTACCGTTAGTAGAATGTTTTCATAACGTTACATAACATATATCAAAAATGTTATTCATAAGTAGTGAAACATATTTTTATATATAAAACGTGCCATTCTTAAGTTGCTGGTAGAACAAATTAAAAACGTAAATTAAAATTAAATGTATGTACAAATTAAAATGTATTTAATTTACTTACTAGTTACTTACTATTTATTTTTTATTTTTAAATTATTTTCACCAATGCAAATGAAATATGAATATGCAAACGCATCAGTAATATTCCAATAGCAGGCCTAGCTGAGCTGAGCTGTTCTGCACGTCTCTATTAATTTTATAACCTGGAGGCTGTGGGGTCACATACAAAGGTCATACGAAAACCTTCATCATCCACACTGCAAAATAAATAAATAAATAAATGAAAACGCTCATCCTGGAATCGGCAAAACATACTGATGAAGTGTGTCGAACATGTTTCTCATGACAGATGCGTGAAACATTAGCTATATTGACTTAATATTTATGCTAATTTAAAGCAATCGTTTTTACCTCGCCCATTGTCAGAATTTTAAGGTACAGTTTTTGCACTGATCAAATGTATATATTAACTTATATTTAGTATTTGAATACACAATATTAGCATAGTACATTAAATAGTTTATAGTATTTCAACGTTTAAATAAACGGTCCGATTTTTAATGCAGGGAAGTGTGATGGCATAAAAAGCTGTTAATAATCGCTAAACCTCAAACTTATGTTATGACGACCAGAGCCTGAAGCTTCACCAGTTCACAGACTGCTGGAGTTCCACGATTCTCTTAAGTGTGTCACTGGTTGTAGCCTCAGCCACATGCTGTGGGATTTCTGGAGCTCTGTTAGCACTTAAAAGACAACCTGGTTTACAGACTCCAATTACATTTGAGTTTTAGTACGCAGCTCTCGGGTATTTAGTCCTATTTGTGATTCTCCTCAGAGGATGTTTATTGCTGAGAGACTCTTTCATGTTTAATATAGTTTTACTTATGCTCTGCAGTATGTAATGCTTACATAAAATCATACCCATTTACGTACTGATGAACATTCCTGGTCTTACTGTAAATGATTTGTCTGCGCACTGTATTCTAATGAATAAAAAACATACATGACTTTGTAACCTGTTCTTAAATGTTCATATTTATAAAAATACATTTATAACGAGACCATACAATCAACTCCAGACTAATAAAAACAAGACCTGCACAAATCTTTTATAATTTTATTTTTAACTGATTTGTGTTTAGACTAAATAGACTAAATTAGACTAAAGTTTAAGTCGATTATAAGCCAGATTGATCAATCTGAAGGTGAAGAGCAAACTCAGAGCAGTGTCTCTCGGTCAGTTTTGTGTAAGTGGTTTTCCTGTTGAAGATTCCATGAAACCTGAACAATCAGTGCAATAACATCTCCACCTTGCAGTTCTGTCTCATTGTGAAGCGTTAACTTCAGGGAATTCAGAGAGGTGCATTGTGGGTAATGCCTCTCAAGACAAGTTAGGCTGAACTATTGTTAATAAACACTTGTTTTGATAGGTGTCGTCTCAGTGCAGTTTGTTTAAAGGAAACCGTAGAATACATAAACAGCTAGTGTGCAGCTGGAGTGTACTGGAGATCTGATGTTTTTTACTACCCCACCAATACAGTAAGAGATATGTGCCTGTTTTCCTCTGAGCGTGTCATTCTGCGTTACATATTTGATGTGTTTTTATAGGTCATATTGGTTTACCTACGTTCTGAAACCAAAGAAGTTCGCTTTTTACCGCATCACACCCCCAGCTAAAAACTTTAGGTTTTAGGAAACATATAATGTTTCCCTAACATTTTTATTAAGTTATAAAAATGTTTAAAACGTGCAGTTTTTTAGAGGTTATAAAAACATTAATCAAACATTTTTAATTCTGTAACTTTTTAAAATGTTCCGATAAAAGTTTCAATAACAACCTAATACAATTATGGGATGTCCTATTTGCCTGTCAAACTATAAATGTGTTTATGTGTTGGGGGGGGGCTTGGCTCTAAAGGGAGGGTGGATCTTGTGCTTTCAAAGCTAGCTCACTATCGCTAGCCTCTATGAAATTGACTACCCTACCTTTAAACTACATGTACGTATGTATATACATATCTCTGTCTGTCTAGTCGCAACTCACAGGACAACTAGTAGATTTACAATAATAACTTCTTTACAAGCCGAAAATTCCCAATAAAGCTAACAAACATGCACTGTGTGCCTGACTCTCATTATGCAGAACCTTTCCAGCGTTTGCATAGATCGCACACACAGAAAATCTCATCACACATTCCAGAGGTTAACGATTTTTTGCCTGCCCTAATGCAACAGTAAGTCCAGTGTCATATCCAGTGTCAGGCACAGATAGGGGCCGTAACAGCCTGCAGCCAGTTGATTGGTATATTGTCTGGTGTCACATTCTCTCTCTGTAGAAACTCATCATGTTTGACTTTGGCTCCTCACCTGCCAGACTGGGGCTGTTTCTGCTTGATTACATTTTACTCCCTGATTCTCCTTTAAAACAATACTACAATATATATTAGAAAGTGAGATGGCTGGACCTGTGGGAGGATGTGTACTCGCTGGACGTGTACTCGCTGGATGTATTAGCATGGCTACTTTTACATAAAATACGGCTGTGACGCCCCAGCTAACAAGTTTAGGTTCATTTATTTAGGCAATAATGTTTCCCTAACATTTTCATTAGGTAACAAAAACTTTAAAAATGTTAAGTTCAGTTCACAGTTCAGTTAATTAATATTATTTTTTGGTTGTAAGAAGGTTATTCAAACATTTCCTTTTAATTCTATAATGTTATTAAAATGTTCTACTAACTACTTAAAAATAACATTTTTTATATACAGTATATATGGTACATAACAATACAGAACATTACTGCAAGAATGTTTTGATAACTGAGAGAACTTTGCGAGAACGTTAGCCAATGTTCTGAGCACATTCCCTGTTAGCTGGGACAATTCTATATGCAATTCAGTTTGGTGCTCTTGGAGGCATTTGTGATGGTACTGTGAGTTTCAGCAATCATGCAGGACAGAAGATCTGCAATGAACAGATGAATGAATCATTGCGTTTGTATGGCACTTTTCTCTGTTTATATGCCCACAGTGCTTCTCGCGTAATTGCAACTCTCCTGCCACAGCAAGCAGAGCTGAACAATACAACAGCGGTGAAAACAGCCCTGGAATCTCCCTGATGGAGGTTGTAGTGGGGTGATACAATGCCTGGAGCGTTTTGTAGGCATTTTTGCCTTTTTTATTTATAGCTACAGCAGAGCGGGAAGCGGCCGCTTGCAAGGATATATAATTGTGAGAAATTCAAGGCTGCTGGCATAAACATCATCACACCAAACACAAGCAACAGATATGTCAACATATCTGAAATATGTCATGATTAAAGAGTCAATCACATGAACTCACTCGATGCTCAGACCAGCACATGAGTCCCTGTTAGGTTCCCTGTCAGATGTTTTGGTGATACAAAGATGAGAGAGAGAGAAATGCAGTTCATTGTGAACTGTACAGAACCAAGAATTAAAACTGCTGAATTAAAAGTCTTGTTAGTCGACATGCTTTCTTTAAAACATGTGTAAGTGCACCAGGTCACATGGTTAAGTCAAACTAAACCTGTTTGGCACAAGGACAAAAGTTGTAGCGTGTTTTGATAGTAACTGTCTAAACAGGTTATGGAATGTTTCTGAAGCAGTTTAGTTCAGACAATGAGAGCAGCAGACAGACTGAAGAGGCACATCAGTACAATAAAAGGCTTATTTGTTGGGGACGATTAAACATGTTATAAATGAAATTGTCTTTTGAGCTGCCAGCCAGATAAGGGACTTTAAGAAGACATTTAGAAAGAACCGAACAGAATAAGATTCAAAACAGCAACTGTTTGTTTACCAACAATTAACACAAACAGAACGGAGGGAGGAAGAAAAATGATTTTTCTTTTCATTCCATTAATGAAATAATACTTTTTTTTAAATAATCTATATTTTGTTTAAACAAAATATTGTTTCTAATTTCTTCTCCGATGGTTTCAGGGTGGAAAAAGTATGTGTTTCTGACAAGTTTCAGAGATTCTTTCTCACTCCAGCTGGATTCTTCAGGTGAAGTCAAGCCCCATTAACTCAAATGTAGATGCTGTAGTTTGGATTTGGTTGCCTGGGCCAGCACTCAGTTGTGTGCGGTATGTGTATTGTGTGCACGTTTATATGCAGGTCAACGCTCTTGTGTCAACAGTGGCTAACGTTCTCTGAAAGTTCTCTCCAAGTTCTCTCCAAGTTCTCAAAAAAGGTTACAGAGTAAAAATGTTTCAATATTGTTCCTATAACCAAGCCATATTGTTAATACAACAACAAAAAATGGACGTTTTGAACGTTCCAAAAACATTCAAAATGGCATTTTTAATGTTTTTGTTACATTCTACAACCAAAAACTTTTAGCTAGGGCACAATGAACCTAAAAATAAATAAAGTGATCTAAAAATAATCGACTACACCAGCTACATATTAAACGTTTCCATTTTGCTGCTTCACGCAGAATTTCAGCTTTTTCGAGGTGGACAGAAAAATCACTTCATATTTGAAAGCTGTCATGATGCTTCTGTTTAGAACACAGTTCACACCGCTGTATGTTGCAGTTTGACAGAAGATGGATGGTTCCATTCAGCAATACTCAGGGTTTATTCGGAGTTTTCCTTGCCCCCGCTGTGCCCTGCTAGCTTTTAAAAGCATCATTTAACTGGAATATCGGGCAGATATGTCGGTCAAGTCAGTTCAGGTCCCCTTGACACCAGAGATTACCTCGACTTTCCTCTCATGGCCTGTTTGAGAAGCGTTATCAATCAGGAAACTGACACCTGCCCGCATGAACTTGTGGTGAAAGTGCTTACCAGCTGTGCGGTGGAGGGCATGTCTAACCCAGTTTGTCCAATGCCTCTGCACACTGTTCACTCAGCATGTTTTTTGGGCACACAGGTGACTCGTATTTAGTGGGGCGTCTCTGACCACAGTTGTTGGGTCGTCCTATTTGTAATTTTAGTAATGTCATTTTTGTAATTTTTGTAATGTCATTTTTGATATTTTGCTATATAATATATAATAACAGTATATAATATAATAACATTATATAATATAATGACATTATATAATATAATGACATTATATAATATAATANTAGTGGGGCGTCTCTGACCACAGTTGTTGGGTCGTCCTATTTGTAATTTTAGTAATGTCATTTTTTATATTTTGCTATATAATATATAATAACAGTATATAATATAATAACATTATATAATATAATGACACTATATAATATAATATAATATAATGACATTATGTTATTATATAATATAATGTAATGACATTTGCACATTTGTGACTGTGGCGTTTTGGTGTCTCTGTAAATTTGTATGTCTATATAAATAGACATACGGCCCTGCGTCTAATTATGTTAAATTTCTTCATGCAAATTGCAATCAAGATTATGCAAACTCCCCAATTTTGTGGGTGTGTTTGCTCCATTATCTCATTTGCATAATTCCTTTAGTGATTCAGGTGCGGAAACAACACTGACAACTCGTGCCAATTCACAGTTTTTGACAGATGAAATTCATTCACGGTGAATTTGCCCCAGCGGCCACATTTCTATCGAGTGTGAAGACAAACTTGTCAAACTTTTCTGTCATTTCTCATCTCATAATTGAGGGAGAATCCACTGAGCTCGCTGTACACAAACACTGAGACTGTAAATTGGGGTCGGCTGTGTGCAATCTTTAGCGCTCACTTTTCCAGACAGCGCGCTCTCCAGGGACTCCCAGGTGTTGACTGTGATGGCCCTGAGATCGGTGAATACTACATTCCCTTAGATGCTGCTTTAGCGGGAGGGAGGTCTGCCTTTCACGGAGCAGCATGTACCAATGACAATGAAATTCACCGGAGGGTCACAAAGTATCTTGTAAGTAAAGTATCAGTGAGCTGAAATCCTAGTATGTATTCTGTGTATGTATTCATATAAACACATTCAATCAGGTCAGGTGAATTGAGAAATATTAACATATCTTCTGTGGAAGGCACAGGACCACAAAACGCTTTCCAAAATAGCTTGCTATTGCTACCCAGCCTGGCTAATGTTCCCTCAAAGTTCTCTTAAAGTTATTAAAAATGTTCTTGCATTACTGTTAGTAGAAAGTTAAGATATCATGCATATCGAAAACATTATTCTTAAGTTGATAGTAAAACTACATTGTAAATGAGTGAGTCACTACAGTATTC
This sequence comes from Botia almorhae, assembly GCA_036877575.1. Classification (NCBI taxonomy): domain Eukaryota; kingdom Metazoa; phylum Chordata; class Actinopteri; order Cypriniformes; family Botiidae; genus Botia; species Botia almorhae. The sequence goes on from JAZGTJ010004985.1 coordinate 7,592, forward strand.
ATTTGAACTTGTTATTGATATAACAGCAGGTGATGCAGTGCAAACCTATTAGAAAAGCATTTCATGCGATTTCCGCATATATCTGAAAGGCAGTTCAAAGGACTTACGTCAGATGTCTGTTCAGATACAGTAGCTAATTCATCTCATCAGAGAAGCTATGTCCAAAACAATATCTGCATAATTGAAAATAATAATAATAACTGAAAATCTTTATTTAGAAACCGTCTTCATCCAATCAGAGTCGAGATACAGCGCGCAGCTGTGAGTATCATGACTCATATCTGGAGTTTAATCTGCCCGGTCAGGCAGATAATTATTCAGATGAGTGTTAATCCGTCTGATGAAGGATTGTATGAGGCATGCTGGAGATGTTGCTTCAGAAACTGGGATCATCTGACGGTGGCTGTCATTATCATAGAATGAATCTAGTGTAAATTTGTGCCTCAGTATTCGTTTTGCATTTTCTGCGTTTTCCCAGCTATCAATTGTAGGTTGTAAAATTGTTTTCCAGAACATTTCTGTTTTCTAACAAAAATAGTGTTGTTTCGAAATTTCTAAGATGTTCAAAATGTTTATACACGTATTAAAGTTACTTTAGACATTCTAACATTATTGCTTGGTTATAAAAACGCTCCTCTTTTTAATTCTTTAACATTTTGAAAATGTTCCCCTAACAACCTTTGCATAACGTTTTTGATATATATGTGGAATATTAACAAGTTCTGCTAACATCACTCCAAGAATGGTTTTTGATAACTTTATAACTTTTAGAGAGCATTAGCCAACTTTCGGAGCTAACGTTCCCTGTTAGCTGGGGACGCGCTTTTACAGTGCCCTTCAGAAGATGATTAATGTAATAAAAGGGCTTTCTAAACATAGTGTGTGTGGAGTGTGTTATCCACGGCAGGATTTCACCAGCTGGTTCCTTTTTTGTCACAACTATTCAAACGCATCATAAACTAACATTCCCCCAGTGACTGAACCCAGAAGAAACAATATGGCCGCCATGAATAATGCATACCGCTCAACATCTTCGCATCTGCCGCGCTAACGTTTCTGTTGTTGTCACCGTTTGACGCATAGCATTATGCAGTGAAAAAACGGCACGCTTTCAATTAAACCTATTTATTTACCGTGCGGTCGGTACAGCCTTACAGCACACGTTGATGTTGACTTAATTTAAAAATCACTTTTAATTAATTTGGTATTAGCAATTTTATTTGTCTTCAAAACTGATTCTTTTATTTATCTAGTTATTTTGCAATTATTTATTAATTATATACACTAATCCACTGATTCGTTCTCAACCTTGGAATGCATGCAAAAAACAATTAGAATAAATTGCTTGTACAAGCTCCATTTTACTCCCTGTGAGGCAGTTTAATTGTAAAAAAAAACAGCTCTCTTGTCTTGGCAAACATCCAGACAGTCAGAAAATGTCACCTTCAATAATTCGAGAACTGTAAAGTACAGGCAGCCGCAGGTCACCAGCAAATAAACGCTGAGCGTTAACCAGTGACACTTGTACACAGAAACCTGTACGACACTCAGGAACCACAGATTCCTCACAAATACATATTCCTGTTTCAAATCAGAACTGACAGGCACAGTAAGACTCAAAGATAGCTCAACTGCAGCCTGACAGTCAGTTTTGGGAAAAGTTTCGCTGGCAAAGTTTTGTATTATGGTGAATATCTGTAATCCAGCTTTAGTTTAGTTTTAGAAACTTTTATATGGTCAGCAAAGCGACTCTCGCTTCTTGAATCTAATCTAATCTAGAGAGTCGCATGTCTTTACCAGCTGCTTATATAAATACAAACTAATGACATCACTTACCTTTTAACTTTCTCTCACGAAAGAACAAAAGCCGAAAATCACAGCAGCCTTTGGAAAGCCTCAATTTCATTGTTTCAATGTTGTGACTCATGCTGTCAGTATCTCACTAAATCGAAGCTATATGGCTATTCATAGCCCTCAATAGCCAGTGATGCTTTAATGTCTGTTCCTCTTGTTTGTTTGTCACAGGTAATGGTTTATTATGCGTTTCTTACACTGCATTTCCTTAGTACAAAAGTTAAGCTGACTCAAGTCATTACCAGTTAAAGACGACTGAATCCCACCTCTCCAATCCTTCTGTTGTTTTCATCTGATGAAGTACCTGACAGACCCTAAACAGTGTCTCTCTGTGTGGAGTCCTTGGATATTTCGTCTTTGATACTAGTGGTGTTTGGTAAACCACTTTTGTTAGTACAAACCCGACTAACAATTTTAGGTTGTAAGAACATTCCTATGAAAAACAAAAATGTTATTTTAAGAATAGCCTTTTTCAATATATCTGAAATAAGGAATTTAAAAGCTCTACTAACATGACAAAAAAATGTAATGTAAAATTGAATGTAAATTGTGTTTCTTAATACACACTTAAAATTCTTTATAATTTGAATTGTGTAATGAAAGAAGTATGTGGGCACAATAATATTTCTGTCTACAAACGTATGTTCAAACATTTAAGCAAACCCTTTAAAAAGCTTTAGAACATCACATTAAACATTTGTCAACGGACCATAAACCTTTGACCGCCAGTGTATTAAACTGCATATAAAATTCACTTGTTGTGAGTTCAACTGCATCTCATGGTGAGAGCCGCTGCCTCACTGCTGAGTGTAATTGACTCAAACAGGGTTAACAATAACTTCACAGTGAATTAATCTGTGTTTACATGAGAACAAACGGGAACTTTGAAGTGCTGAGGCGGTCGTCTGGGCATCTGATGGTCGAGTGCATTACTGTTTCATAAGAGCTTTGCAGCATTACTGCACTGCAACCTTTTGTCCTCATGAATGTATAATGTAGACTCACCTTTCTCTCCCATGACTTTGTCAACCATGTCAAAAGAGCTTTCACGCTTCATTTAACCCGATTTATCTGTCAATTCATCCGTGACATTTTGGCACGTCATTGGCTACTTGGACGTCAAAACCACCAAAAGCAAAGTAAACAAGTTTAAAGCCCCAGCTAACAGGGAACGTTGTCAAAATGTTGGCTTACATTCTCTAAAAGTTCTAAAAAATAAATACTTTTTCCCCTCTTGGTCCACTCCTTGGCTCTGTTCCAAATCCTAGTATGCTGTCTACCTAGTCAACATGTCAAGTGTCGTAAGACGTGCACCTGTGAAGAGCAAGGCGGCATTGCGCTTATTATTCATGGATACCAGAATTCTCTGCGTACTATGAAGATTTAATTGTTCACAGAATTCTCAGAACGTCCTTCATTGAGGTTCCACGGTCACAAATCAAAGCCAGAGTTTTAAAACGACACTGCTGCATTATAATTGTGATATACAGTTGTCACGGGTGGTTTGAGTTGTGTATAATATGACCCGGGATGTGCTGAAACAGCAGTATGATTTCATTTGATGGATGGAGGAAAGGTCATGACCGAGGGTTTTTGTCATGGTATCCTTCAGTTACACAGTGTGGGTGGGTGGGCAGTTTACTTAACCATATATTAGGGACAAAGTTGTACCCAAATGGAGCAAAACTTCCTTTTGGGGACGTCCTCAACTAGCTGAACTAGTTGTGTATAAAAACAATAAAATTCCATAAATGGAATATCTCCATTTAGATACATAAGCAAGCATGTTGGTGTGTGTGAGGGGGAAGGGCATAAATCTTATCAGCATCGTTTCAGAAGCATGACACACTCTGGTTGCCACGGATACACTCGTATAAGATACAAAGCATAAACATTGAACTATTCATCACTCATTTTTTGAGACAGAAACATCGGCTGAAAGATTGAAAACTATGAATATAAACGGACACATTTTGTCAGAGCTGTCACGACAACTTTTCTGCTCAGTAACAGTTTTGGTTTATGGGGCGCACAGATGTGTTTAGGTCTTGAATTTTAATATATTTTTAGATGTTTTCATTTGGTGTTTCATCTGATCAGAAATATACGTAAACCACAAGAGAAATGACAAACTGTCACTAATCCTATACTGACACAACATTCTACCTCAGGTGCTAATGTACATCTGTTCTTCTGCAGTAAACTTGTAGAATTATCTAGCTTACATATATGAGACTGTCTATAGAAGAATGATCTATGAGACATCTGTTAGAATGGGCTACAATTAATAACAAATAAATATTTCACACCATGTCAACACTTTAAAACATGTTTTAACATTCGGAGAGTTACATTATATCGCTGCTTTTTATGTTCACTCACTGTATTTACCTTTGTGTATATACTCATTCAGTGGCGTTATGTTTGAGGATTTATATAAGAATTTATGAGGCTACATATCACTTATGTTATGGCCTTTCTGTGCAAAACAAGCAGGTAGAGAACAGTTATGGCTTTCTCAGTACAGAAAGACAGGCTGTGAGGGAAGGCTATAGTGTTTATGTGATGACAGAGGAGGTAATCAATACCACCATCACCTCCTGTAATGATCGGCTCGCCGCGCTTCAAGAGGTGTGTGTGTGGAGTGCTGTTCTCTCATCAGAATCTTCTATTATCTATTGATCTGTGTCACTTGTATTTGATTTGACTAAACACTGAGCTCTGTGATGTTACCCTGCATGAAACAGCTGCTGTATGTGTCTGTATGTGCAAGCTGTCTGAAGACATACAGCATTACGACAGAAACAACCCTAATACTAACTTCTCCTTGAAAATGAGGCTTTCTGTCAGAGGAAGTGACCTTCATGTGCACACAAGTGGCCTTTTTAATTGTCGGGTTCACAGACGATGCTTTTTATGGTTTTAATGTCTCCTGTCAAAGCTGCTTGTACATTCAGAGAAAAAGCCAATTCATTATTGCGCTCTAGATGCTGAGATTCTGTGCCAATACCAAAAAAGACGTGACATTTCCTTTCTGAGGTCGTAACCCGGAGCTCAAGTGCACTAAAAGCTTTTTCAGACATAACCATCTCATTAGGTGTTTGGATGGAGCTCCACAAACTCACTGCGGTGCATCTTATGGTCCATTAATCTTATCAACAGGGCGATGGCAGCCAGCCTCCTCCTCTGAGAACATATTCATGCACATTTCTTATTTTCCAAAGCCAGTCATCGCCGCTGCTGGCAACTAGAGCGTTGCACAAACATCTTAACCAAATGAGATGAAAACTATCGCTTTTTCTTCTCGTTTTCTCCAAGCCAATGAAAAATGATTTGGATGAGCAAAAACTTGCAACATTGGCCAACGTGTTCTAAAAAGAACGTTGGGGAAATGTTCTTAGCTGGGCTCCTGCTTTGATTTTTATTAGAGGATTCGAAGACCCCATTGATCAACAAACATAATGTAAAATTTAGGTATCTGTCATATGTTTTTGTTACTTTCCAAAATCCTTCTACTGTATATTAATACTTCGGCCAATTTTTTATATTTGCACTGTATTTTAATGCTTATTAGAGTATAAATCATCAGATGAGCAACATGCTTTCACTCTATTGAAAATGAACTGTCGAGTTTATTATGCACCACATGAAACGCAGTGAATTTAGGGAGCTGTCTTGTAAGCTCCCTAAATTTGGGGCGACGGACAGCAAGAGAGCTTAAAGTTTTTTTTAAAACACAGCAATATAATCTTTGAGCTCCAAATGTAAATTTGCCAACACAAGCCCACAAAGTCTAATGAAACGTTCTGACGCCGCATCTACTGCGGTTGATTTGAAAAGCAATAGCTGCAGTTTTGCACCCCATTAACTACATCACTAGTGGTTAAGTACAGTTCTGGTGAACAAATGAATGTTGCAGGATATTTAGACCCACGTGTGGCAGAGCATCAGCGAAACACGGCCCCCTGGGATACAGTAGCAGATGAGAGATGAATATCGCATAATAAAATACCCCTGAGAGCTAATCCTCACATAACACTGTTTACTGCAGCCATACCGAGACTCTTACTGTACGCAACGTAAAGTTGAGCTGCGGTCACAATTCGTGAGTCCATCTCCATTTCTGAGCTGATTTAATATTAGACATTACAGGTGAGGGAACACACTTTGTGTTATTGTTATGAACATACGGTTGCCGTGGAAACAGAAAAAATATCACGATGGGAATCTTTGGAATATCAGGAAAGCGATGAGATTACGGGATCGTTCGGACAAAAATGAAAATTCTGTCATTATTTCCTCAACTTTCTGTCGTTCAAAAGCCACGTGATTTTCTTTCTGTCACACAGATATTACAGGATAAATCTGATAGAATGTAAAGACAGAAAACAAACGTATTTTAAAAGTCACTATATTCTATATCTACTTCTGTATATTATTCAGTTCAGATGTGACATCACTGACTTCAGCCGGTGGAGCATCAGGGACAATGTGTGATATTTCTCTTTTCTGTTCCATGGAAGAAAAATTTACTGCATGACAACAATTGTCCCATTTGTGTCTATTTTAATCTCTTCCCTGGAGTTTCCAAATCTCCTGAGTTCTCCTGAGCAGCCTTTAAACAAGGACATTTTCCTTTGGGTTTTGGTGGTAGGTGTATGATAATGTGCATAGTTTAAAAAGTAAATTTCAGGGAAGTCTTAAAACAGTTATCTTTTACAGTATAATTACTGTAACCCCCTTTCTTCTCTCAGTGTTCACAGACGCACTCTGTTGCGGTATTCAGCTCTTACAGTGTTACCGTGACATACTTTAGTCTCCTTTCCGATGTCCTTATAATCTCAAAATAATCTGTCTTCAGGTGTTGTTTGAGAAGCCGTGTGAGGTCACAGTAAAAAAAGCTAAACAAATGTTACTGTAGCTCAACGGGTACAGCACTGCGTCAGCAGTGCAAAAGGACAAGGGTTCGATTCCCATGGAACACATGTACTGATTTAATGTATACCTTGAATGTGCAGTAAGTCACTTTGGATAAAAGCATCTGTCAAATGTAAACGTAGAAATAAACTAGCAAGCGGCACATTTTTAGCTGCTGTTCTCACATCACTTTGAGGTGTGTCTGGTTTGAATCGCAAACGCCGCCAAGATCCAAAAAAGCCAACGAGTGCACTTGCGATTTAGTCATTTTTCAGGCCAACTGCAGGAAAGTCTGTGACAGAACACATGGAACTTGGAGGAAGTGTTATGTGGCTGTGTTCTGGAGTGAACAGGAGTCATATATTCTCTCTGATGCATTGCCATGCCACCTAACAGCCCCATCGTCCATCTTCAGCTGACAAGCACAGGCACAGATATTTAAGCAGGGCTCAATTTAGTCATCATATTTCATTTGCCCTTTTCTTGTGTGGCCTGCTCATGGATTAGTCACTTGTTAAGTGCAGCCTGTGAAACCTCTGCCCCTGATCACTCTGACCCCAGGTCACATGATCACATAACAGGTCGTTTCTGGTTTAATGCAATAAACAAACTATATTATTATAAAGTATAAGACAGACTGTAATTATATTACTGCAAAGACAGCACGCTGAGTCTGTGACGCCCATGAGTACATCACATTAACATTACAGTATGTTACAGTAAAAAAGCATTTGGTATTGCTACTAAACAAGCATGGAAAATGAAATCTCATCTCTAATATAATCTGTTTCTTCAGAGAACAAATCAGAGATGCAAGAGATGCTTCTTAGCTTCTGTCACTGCTGTACAGGAGAAACAAGAGACCTCATTTGTGATGTTTCATTCCTATTGGTGCCCTTTGTGCGTTCCAATGGGATGTTTCAATATTGCTCTGCAATCTCTTTTTAATCGAGAACTCCTTCAAACGTTCTGCCCCGTGCACCGAGACTTTGTAAGGACTTAAGCACCTCACTGTTTTATTGTTCTGCCACTTGCATTTTCCATTTCATCAGGGCTTCTCCATTAAACAACCCTTATACAGCTGTTGCAGTCTCCTCTCCTTTCATCTTCATAACTCTTTCGAGAGGCTGTTTTAATGCGCAGGGGCCCTCAGGGTGGCTCTGCAATCAATAATTTTTTTCAGCAGCTGATAAATCTGCAGTCAGCAAACCCTTCTCAGTGCTGCATTTCCCTCCGAACTGAGAGAACTTGTTGGATGCTTGTTAAAGTTAAGGTGGTCAGGCTGAATTATGGAACCATCGAGGTCCACCTTAAAGAACAATGAATTCATCCATATCACTTTAGTTAGTCCAGCACCCAGCTGACAATTTTAAAGTTGTTCCTTTAAGTGACCAAAATGCTACAAATATTATTTTTAACGTCAAACATTCAAAACATCCATGTTGTACTAATGTTACTGCAAGGACGTTTTTAATAACTTTTAGGGAACATTTGCAGAATATTAGCCAATGTTCTAATAATGTTCCATGTTAGCTGGGTTCTCGCAATCTTTCACTAAGTCATGCGACGGCACGTCATGTCTTGCACATTAAATCATTTTTATGCACGTTGCGTTGTTATTGTAAAATTAGCATAATGAACTCTTCAGACAAACGTCAAATTGGTTTAATTACATTAATAAATTAGGCGCGTTATCTCTCATACAGGTGGCATATTGAGTCATTATAAACTGGCTAATCACCTCGCCAGGAAGTTCCTCCCATGAGCCTCTGCCTGTCTCGGCACCGTCAGATTTCTGCACCCTACACAGTCAGCCAACGTTGTGTGAAGTTAGCAGCAGCAGGTGTGAAGATTCTGCAGTTCTCCTTGATTGATGCTCCCCATATGTGCATTAAGGTGCTTCCATCACCTCTTCCAGAATGGCAGTACAGCAGAGTGTAGCTGTAATTAACTGTAAACAGGTGAGTTCGCTAAACTCGTTGACAGTTTTCTCCTGGTGTGGTAGGAGTTTGAGTGGAGGTTGTTAAAAGTTGGCACAAGTGTAGCAATAGTCCGCCAGGCCTGAGTTTTGCCAACCACTCAGACAGTGAGTTCCAGTGTGGTAGAGCATTTAGTCTGAGAAATTAGATTTCTGCACATTTCACTGGCTCGCGTCTACAGAAACAGAGTTTGTAGACCTGCGCTGAAACACTGAAGCACCATAACCAACAATTTCGATGCAGTTTTGTTAGTGCACGTTAGCTTAACATGAAAAGAATTCAAATGAACACAAATGGCATACATCTATATATTAAATAAAATACAAACAAGCTATTGAAGCATGTTAGACTAACCGATCAAATACTGCACACTTTACCAGTTTACCAAAATTGGTCTCAGAGGGCAAAATGGTACAGTGCCCACCATCGGTTTAATACTCCAAACTCAAATGTCTTTTGGGACAATAAAGCTGGTGTAGACACAGCTGTCTTCGTCCTTCATTTCCTCTGCACCCTGTCCTTTCTCTAATACTCGCAATCAACCGTCTCATGAGACAATAAAGCTGGGCTAGACATTCCATCAGTTCTCCTGACTGCACCTAATGCTTCACAATCAAACATCTCACTGCATGACGGAGGTTTTTCCAACATCAGCAGACCCAGCTAACAATTCCTCTGCTCACAAGAACACTCTTCCATTAAGTAGCAAAAACACCAAAAAAGAAACATTGTTTTGAAAGTTCTAGGAATGTTCCAAACGTCCAGTTTTTTTGACGTTGCATTAATGTTATTGTTTGCTTGTAAGAATGTCCTTCAAACATTTTTTACAATTCTGTAACTTTTTTTACAACCTTCCACTAACAACTTTTTGATATATGTAGGACACATTCGGTTAGAAAGCTGTTCTACTAATGTTACTAAAAGAACCTTTTGATAACATGCGGAGAACATTAGCCAATGTTCTCAGAATATTGCCTGTTAGCTGGGGGCCCGAGTTAATGAGCAAACGTGGGTGGAGAACGAAAGAGGGAGACAGAGATAATGTAAGACTCCTCCCCCTTCTCCCACCCGCTTCCTCGTCCGCCTCGTTCCCTCTTTCACTCTGGGCAGATAATTAGCAGCCTTTTACAGCGAGAGCCCACAGAACACTTGCTAATGTGTGCTTAAAAAGTGTCTGCCGGTCGCCAATTTTCCAGCAGCCGATCAGCGCGCGTCTCATCGCTGCTGTGGTGTTAAGAGAGAGGCACCACATGCTAATGATGTTCCATCAATAAAACCATGTCTACAGGGATTCGTGTAAAGCGGGCGTGAGAGACGCCTGCGAAGGTGCCGTGTGCTAAAATGATGCTTAGAATACCAGCATCACTTGTTGGTTTTACTGAATGGACTTTTTAGGAAAACATGTACATGTAAAGATAATTAGCTATTGTGTGCTGTGTGGTGCACATACTGTTTGGGAATTAGCTTGTAAAATTAAGTCAAATTAAAAGTATCATATATATACAGCATATCAAAAACTTGATCATATCAAAAAAATGTTGGTGAAACGTTTAAGAAATGTTACAGATTTTAAAAAGCACGTTTTTACGTCGTTTGGCTGTTGTTTGGCTGTCAGTATCCACAACGGCCAAAAAACAACATGAAAAATAATCATAACATTTCATTTGCCTTTCTTATATAAACATCAACATATTTAACAGACACTTTAATCCAAAGCAACATTTAAGCATCAAAGCTATACATTTGAGTATCATCTGTTTACTGGGAATCGAACCCACAATCTTTGCACTGCTTTGGTGTTTGTTGTAGGTGTGTTGAGAAACTACAGTACAGTTGGCAGTAAAGTTTTGTATTGTATTGCACAGTGGTACTAACTGCCTGATCTTCTTCGATGTTCCTCAGAAGAAAATCAAACAGGCATGAAACAGCATGGTGAGCCAATAATGAAAGACTTTGTAACTGATCTTTGAATAAAAAAAGAACACAACTTATTTAGTTCTCACTGCAGTTTATGGACTCGATTGTTAACCTTTAGAATTCAGAGGATGACACACGCGATGCAAACGGAGAGAAACTGTGTGCATCTGGGGCGAACATGGCTGGTGTGAAAAGTCAGGGAAAGGTCCTGCATTACTCTAATGGCCATTAAATGACACAAAAATGTCCAAAAGCACCAGCTGGCCTGTCTACTCTCTCCTCATTATCATTTGCATGAGCCGGCCTCATGCCAGTCCAGAAAATAGCCGAGCACCTCAAAGCGATGGCATTTTACACAACTACACACATTCATCATGTCACCTCACTAATAAAACATGCAGCTTCCATGTTAAGTAACACATGAGAACAGCTCGAGAATGAGCTGCATATGTCGAGTGTATGTTGCCATGCCCCAAAGGCTGCTTGGTTTCATATGTTGTTTTGAGCTGCATGGTAAGAACCCAGCTAACAATTTTGGGTTGTAAAACGTGCCCCTAACATTTCCTTTAAGTAACAAAAACATTAAAATTGTTATTTTGAATGTTCTAGGAACTAACAGCTTAAAAATAACATTTTAATATATGTGATATATACAGTTACCGCAGGAACATTTTTTGGATAACTTTGATCATTTTTAAAGAATGTTAGCCAATGTTCTGAGAACGTTCCTTGTTTGCTGCATTTTCATTGGACAATCTCAGCTCAGCTTCTGTAATCAGGAGCAAGTGAGGCTGTTAGAATTTTGCCAGCATTCACATCGTTAGCTGCTACAGACCGTAAACAGTCAGTGGATGAGAGTAAGACAAAAGAACAGGATGAATTAATGCCTCATTATACTGCATACACATTTCACATCAACTTCAAAATGTTGCATCTTATCTGAGGAGCTGTTTAAAAGACAGATGTGCATTCAGTGCAGTACTGCGGGTTTCCAGATCATAAACACATTGTTTTTATTTGTTAATTATCACGCTGAATGTCACAATTTATCGCCAGCCATTGAAGAACTTTTAATAAGCTGTGTGTCCTTGCTTTGTAGTGTTCAATTAAAGGCTGATTATGCTCAGAATAGCATACTAACTGCCCTGACGATTTCTGATGCTTATGCAGTAGTATGTCTACTATGCACACCATTTTCATTTTCTAAATGCATGAAATACCCCACAATGTATCCCACAATGCAAAGCGCTCGACATGACCTGGAACGTACAGTGTAAACCGCTCAATATTCAGTATGTAGTAAGCAAGTATTTCATTTGAAACGTGGCCCTACTCATGTTTCTGACAGAAAATAATACCTTTTGGACACTCTTTGCATATTTTTAGTGCCACGTAAAGCTGAAATAAGTTACACTATGTAGCGTTATCTAAACATGCACCGGTAACAATTTGAGGCCTTGTTTTCTACTCAAGTGTGTCAAAGTCGTCCCAACAAACCGCCTTTCGAACTTATTTGAATGTAATTGCACTCTCCATAGCTCCATATCTCCAGCTAACACACCTGACACTCGCTGACTCGCTGAAATGATTTAGCTGCCGACGTTTCCTTCTGTAGACTAGCTGATATTCCAGCTGCAACAAGCTACAAGGCCCTTCTCAGGTCACATGGAGTTTCTTGCGAAGACGCCACAGAGACGGTGCGAAGACGCTGCGTCGAGGTGACAGGGGAAGACGATCAGCAGCTTAATTAACGCAGCTCTCGCGGCGAGGGGAGGATGCGTTGTTCGCGAGGAGCTTTGAGGCCCGTTCTGAGGCGGTTATCTACTCTACATGTGTTGGTGAGGTGGAGGAGGGTTCACTGATTTCACACTGTTAGGATTGAAAAGCTCCCTCTTGACTGACTTTTGGCAGGCGTCCATGTCCCCTCGGAAAAGCATTCTGTACACTTTTTCTTTTTAGGGAATAACGGTCACAATTTGTTTTTGTTTTTATTCTACGACAAGTTTTTGGCTCTCGCTCATAATGTTGTTTATTAAGAGAGCTCTCACAGTGGGGATAAACAGTTTGACATCAGAGTTTCATTTGTTGTCGTTGGGTATTTTGGAAACTTGGAAGGGCACCAATGTGGTCTGTAATACACGGCGAGAGATAAATGAGCCATAAATGAAAGGCAACGCAAATGCTATGCAAAAAAGTATTAAAAAACTATAACTGCCAAAACAGCTGTAATGATACAAGAAAAATGTGTGTCTTAGATGTTGCTCGCTCAAAAACTGATCTCTCATCAGAGCTCATGGCCACTTGTCAATAGATAAAGCTTTTAAACACTATGATGTTGTAGTTTTGTAACCAGCTAAAATTTGACTTCCTGGTCCATCTGTATTTTTTTTCTTACAAATAATATACAGAGAAACATCTGCCCAAAGGGAACATTCTCAAAACATTAGCTAATGCTCTGTCAAGGTTATCAAAGGTTCTTTCAGTAACATGAATAGAACCTTTTTACATTAGATATCAAAACATTATTCATAACTACTTAGTGGACCAAGCGTTAAAAAAACACGTATTAATATTGTTTTTATAACCAAGCAACAATGTTAATACAAAAACTTATTGACATATTGAAAATTCCTAAAACTTTCGTTTTGTTATTTAATGGAAACATTAATGAAATGTTACAACCTAAAACGGTTAGCCGAGTGAGGTCAGGCTAATACATAAATGAATGACAGCTGAGAATGCCTTCAAATCTTCTGAACAATTAAAGAATGATCTCTGAGCGATACACTTTGCCTCTGGGTTTTGTCCCTTTAGATTTACCACTAAATCTGCCCACACAACAGCTCATGCGTGCTGTAGATGCATTGCTGGAGATGTGAGGAACACAAGCTGCTCTCTGCGAACAATTTATTTGGAGAAAAGCAGCTATGAGATATGCATTGCCAGAGGGCAATTTTACGGCTCTGAAGTTTCTCTATCATAGTTTAAGATTTGTTGGAGCTCTCAGTATCTCAGATGTTTCTCCTAAAACTGCTCAAAAAATGACACATCCCAGCTAATAGTCTTAGGTTGTAAGAATGTTTCCCCAACGTTTCAAAAGTAAATGTATGTAATGTAAGAAAAAGGTTAAAACTGTTACTCTAAAAGTTCTAGGAATGTTCAGTTTTAGCGACATTATTAACATTTTTAAAATCTGCATCGTTTTTAAAACATTATCCAGAGAACATTACCTGAGAATGTTTCCTGTTAGCTAGGAAATAACTTTGAATGAACTCTTGTGTTCATTCATTTGAGCCGTTTGCATAATAATGAGCACTGTTAATGAAGATGTATTCACCATCCACTGATGACCAGATAAGAGTTCATATGTCTCATCTTCACCAATCAGAAAACATTATTCAGTCCTATTAAAACAAGCTCATCTGCTTCATTAGTGTTGCTGCATCAGATATCAATCTGATTTTATATTGCTATCAGACAAATGACGGCCCTAAGATTGTCAGATAAAACACATTTACCGGTGAAGATTTAGATAATCTCACACGTTCTGGTTATCAGTCCATTTGCTGAAGCTTTGTAAATATGTGATATATAAAAACATAATCTAAAACTGTATGTGAGTGTAAATGCAGTATAAAGGGACCGTCACAGCCCTGTGTGCCTGGCAGCCCTGGAGATTTTCTGCCAAATCCTTTTAACTGTGTGTGTATTTGCGGGTTAGACGAGTTAAGAGGCTTTAGTTAGCATTCTGCAGTGACTCAACACAACCAACACCAGCTTAATAAAGATTCATGAATGGCTGAGACCAATAACTTGTTGAATCTTGTGTTGTTCTTCTTTATTTGGCTTATTTACAACAGGCCACCTCCTGTGAAATAGATATGCAAATTCTGTTTAGTGAGTGCGAGCATCGCGGGCAGAACATTGAAGTCAAAATCAGCATGTTTATGAACTTTGCAAGGAGGAGATGAGAAATACAGTAAGCATCACCTTCAGCTGTATTAATACACCCCAAGAATACAGTAAATCTTGTGCTGGGTCAAAGTTTAAAGTTGCTTCTTTCATACACATGATGAAAAATAATACAATGTTAGTTCTACAGTTCCTCACATCTGTTTCCTTAAGCAGTTTTTGTCTTGACTGATGCTCAAAATTTCAATATCGCATTTATTTATCTTAATTATAATGTATAAACATTTATAGAAACATATAAAACATACAAAACATACACGTTTACATGTAAGTGACACGTTACACATTCTGAGAAGCAGATAACAGGAGACATTCCTAGAACATTCTCCAAAAGTTCTCTCAAAGTTATTTAAAAACGTTAGTAGAATGTTTTCTGGTCTTATATATCAAATATCAAAAATGTTATTCTTAAGTTGTTAGTGGAATGTTTTTAAAACGTTACAGAATAAAAATGTTTAAATATTCTCATTACATTAGGGAACATTTCTTACAACCTGAAGATTTGTTGTGCTAATTTTCGGTCTCATCTTCGTCATTACAGATGAAATCAAAAACTCTCTGCTAACAAACATGTTTGTCATTATTTTAATAGATGAAATGTACATTGTCTGTAAGGACAGACACATGCACACACTGAACAGAATAAAGCGAGCACTATATTAAATTATACAGCACAGAGACCTGCGTGTGGTAAACTCTCCTGACGTTTTGTCATTGTACTTACCCAACAAGCGGAGCGAGATGCTTTTAAGTCTGACAATTGTATTTTCTTAACGTCAAAAGCAGTTTGGCTGCACAGCTAAGCTGAAGCACCCATCCACTGAAAGATATCAGTGCTGTTTATTTATGGGCCGACTCTGGGCAATATAAAATCTACAAGACGATTGAAACTTGACGTATTTATTTCCAAGTGTTGCCCTGACAAAGCCACATATCTCACTGCAGGCGCACACGAAAAGATGTGTCTATACATACTGTCCCTTTGATCTTGTGAATGCCTAAAAATTGTTCTTAAAATATAAAAACAGAATGTGGCTTTGTTTTAGTTTAAAGGCTGACACCATTAAAGTAGTTTGTAATACAATTCATGTGCGCTATTCAATGTATTCTGATACAATACTATTGTGTGAAAAATATTTCTTTCTACATTTCCTTATTCATTGGAAATCTTGTGTGCGCTGTTTCCTTAAAGGTAGTGTAGTTCATTTCAGAAGGCCAGCTAGCTTTAAAAGCACATGATCCCGCCCCCCTTTCAGAGCGACATCAGACCAAACGCTGTGATTGGTCGAACATTTTTTGGTCCTGTGCCTTCCACAGAAGGTATATTTATATATACATATATTTAGAGCACTTCATGACTGCCATCAGGCTGTGAAGAGACTTTCTCACCTAGAAAAACAAAAATGTTTCCTGGAAAAAAAGTCGCCTAGCTTTAAAGAAATTTCCACATTATACAACAGACTTGATAAATTGTGTAATCTAATTGTTTTATCAATTTTTTTTCTTCCCTTCTGATTCCTTCAGATGTGCTTTCTCTGTTCGTGAAATGTCAAAACCGGTCATTACCTAACTGTCATGATTACCACTAGTTAGCAGATCAGAGCATCGTACTGCTCAGCAGAGCACACAGCTAGGTGACAACAGGACAAGTCTGGCTGTTTAGGTGGAGCTCGGCGGGTGTGCTGATGATTCAGTTACTAATGTGTCTCTCTCAGACTGCCAACTGATGCCGTCCAATTACTCAAGATTGTAATTATGACAATTAGCTGGTAGTAGTAAGACCTCCAGCTTAAAATGTTCTTGCAATAACATTCATAGAACATTTTAAGTTGTAAGCTGTTATTGAAACACTTTAAAAGCATTATTATTAAAAAAAATGTTTAAATAATGTTCTTTAAATGATCAAGCAATAACATTAATAATATGTCTGGATGTAAGATCCCAAAAATCTGGATGTTTCGAACATTCTTATAGCTTTCAAAGTAACATTTTTGTAACTTAATGGAAACGTTAGGAAAACGTTCTTACGACACAAACTTGTTAGCTGTATAGTTCTTCTGTCTGAAAGACACCCGCCACCGGACATGAGCTTTTGTGTTTCTATGTTTAAAACAACATGTCTGTAGTCTCATCCAAAAATGACACTTTTGAATCAATGTTACATTCTGAAGATCATCATCATTTGCTGTCATTATTAATAGAATCATAAAGGTAGGCATTTGATACATTGTATATAACTGGCTTCAGATCTGTTACAAACATTGTGTTCTCTGCTGCATGTATGAAAGTTTTTGCGGTGCATCTGTGCTCCTCCACTTTCTCTCTTGGTAATTTATGCTGTAATATGTGGGATGTGTTTGCGCCTCATGTGAAATGACTGACTGCCGTCTGAATCACGCCTTTTGAGCTGAAAATCATAGATGAGATGGAAGATCCCTCGCTGAGTTTATTCAATATATCCGACCACACGAGGGATTAAATATACGTCTATGCGCACGACTTAACAGGATTCATTTTGTAATTTTCACAAACTCACCCCCGTTGCCTCATATGTGTGAATGAAAGCAAAGCAGATTTTGCTCTTTCTCTGTTATGTTGTATAAAAGCAATCTGTATCGGATTTTATAATATGTGTATTAGATTTTCTCAAAGAAACTGCTCATCTTAATTTTTTTACAAACCTGCATGTTTTTTTTCTGTAAAACAGAATATAAGTATCGTTGTCATGTTACTGAATGTTATTTGAATGTTTATTCTGTAACGTTTTTAAAACGTTTAGCCAACAACTTAAAACCAACATTTTTGATCTATAGCGTAAAAAACGGTCTACCAACGTTACTGCAAGAGCATTTTTGATGACTTTGACATGAAGTAACAGAACATTAGCCAACGTGCTGAGAACGTTCCCTGTTAACTTGGGAAGCTCCAAATACATAAAATGCAACACCCACACGTCAATCCACACATTACGTGTTTAATTGTTTATCTTCATGTTTATAAAATCAAGCGAATGCGTTGTTGTAATGTTGACGCTGCATTCTGTCCCAGTAGATGCCATCACTGATTGGTCAGAATGAAGATGCAGTCTGCTGATGTGGCAGCTTTGTTTTTGCTGAGTGGAAACTCTGAGGGCTGGTAGCGCTCCAAGCAAATTTGTCTGTGTTCATGCTAATTTGTAAACAACTTTTCTGACTATAAACAAATTGTTAAGCATCAGGCAATCGTGTCCAATCCCAGCTTTGCCCCTCTCAGGAAATACTCAATAAACGTGTAGCTTGGGCTGTTTCTAAACTGAATACTTGAGGAGATCCTACAAACAAAAATGTTTTAGCAACAACAACTTCAAAACATATCCCTGCTAACAGGGAACGTTCTCAGAATATTGCCTAATGTTCCGTAAAGGCTGTCTCAAAAAAGGTTCTTGTAGTAAGGTTAGTAGAGATTTTTGAATGTTATATATATTATATATATCAAAAATGTTATAAGTGGTTAGTGGAACATTTTAAGAACATTACAGAATTACAAAATGATTACATGACGTACTTATAACAATAATGTTAATACAACAAAAAAAATGGATGAATTGAACATTCCTAAACCTTTCAAAAACATTTTAAACGTTTCTGTTATTTAATGATAATGTTAAGGAAACGTTCTTAAAACTTTTAGCTGGAAAGCATGTACATGCGGTAACTATAGTACAAGTGTAATATTTCACCTCAGATGGCTGAATTATTGAAAATTAATGCACATCTTCTGTGGCAATGCAGATACGATTAATCTTCAATAATTCAACAGTGCGTCATCAATTATTCATTTTTTACAACAAAGCATTTGTTAGAAAGCCATTGTTTGTCAGATCACACTGGATGCAGGTCTGTCATTCTGCAGATTTCCCCAATTACTTTCAAAATATGTTTGTCCCACCAAAGGTGGTAAAGTGCTTCTGACATTTGTTTACGAGCATTTGTTTACAAACAGTTTTTGCCGGCGTGTCTAAATGACAAATGAACTGGTGAAAGGTAAACAACAGATTGTGCTCGTCATGGCGATACCATTTCAGCATGACGGCAGGATGCTTCTTGTACACAGATCTCATCTGTGTGTGTGTGTGTGTGTGTGTGTACTCAAAGTTATGTATACAGCATGTACCAATCTTCCTCATCTGGCATGGGAAGAGGAATGAACTGTATTTTATGTCATACATTTTACATATATGAACCCTACTATGTATATATATATATATATATATACACACACACACACACACTATATACAGTGTATATGTATATAGTAGGGTTTATGCTTTATCTCTCCTCAATATCACATTTAATATTTTTTATATTTTACATAAAAGGTATTTTTATAACATGGCAAAATGTTTGATACAAAGTCGCGTATGTTTTGAAATCATTTCATTTTAAAGTATAGAATACTTTAATCCCATCATTCAAAAACCGAAACATGATATTCTTTTTCAGAATCCCCCAGAACTCGTTTAAAACCAACCACTGAAAAACACAAAGACAGCATCAGTACAGCACTGGTTTCATTGTGAGACTTCGAACACAACTCAAGATTATCATCCTTTAGCGGTACATCGTTGCATACACGCACAAATGTTTGAACCCCAGAAGATTTCAGCACAGCACTGCAACCTCATTAAATATAAACTCAGCTAACAGGGATTGTTCTCAGAACATTGGCTAACGTTATCTAAAAGTTCCCTCAAAGTGTCAGAAAATGTTTAGCGAGCATTGTTAGCAGAAGTTATACTTAACATTATATATCATATATATATACCATATATATATACACATGTTCCTAGAACATTTAAATTTTTTTTAATGTTTTGGTTACTTAATGGAAACATTAGGGAAACGTTCTTATAACCTAAAACTGTTAACTGGGAGGCCATCAACAGTCAAAGCCATTGCAACCGTTGGAAGGTGATGTGGAGAGAAACAGGGGATCAATAGTGTCTCAGTGTGTGTTCTTGAACCCGTGTGTCTTCTAACCCATTTTTCTTGAACGATGTGACTCTCTCTCGCCTGTGACTGATGGCATCGATTGTGTATAAGATTAACCCACCTGGAAGTAAAGGGTGAAATTACTCTCTGCCCCGAGACAGAGGAAAACAATAACCTGCTTTTGTCTCCAACAACACATTCATTTCTTTCTTTGTTTACCGGGATTTTAATTTACTGGGGTTTAATCTTCTTGACCGAAATTAAGGAAATCGTTCAATACATTCAGTTAATAATGAAAACGCCGGAGAAAGATTCAAACTGCTCACCGTCTTTATTAAAAAAGCAATTCTGAGGTTTGAGACGGTACCCCTGCATATATCTACTGTAAGTCAATCACTCAGAAATATCATTGTGATAGAGCAACAGGCTCTGAAGTTATCATCAGTGAATCATGTATGGAGATGAGAGGGTCAGAGCTGCAGGCCTGGGCAGAAGATAAGAGCTGCTTGAGGACTTCCTTTCTTCAACAAACTTTTAGGTACAGATACTGATGATTGAGGCTTTATGAAAACATTAACTAGGTAATTCAGTAATGCTTTCTAAAGCAAACAACAAAGCAGGGCCTTTATAAAACCTAACACATGGCTAAATAAACAGTGAGATGTCCCACAACAGTCTGAAATTCATCATCAGATGCACTTTATCTTACAAAAATGATTTAAAACAGCACATATCCAGCTAACAATTTTGGTTGAAAGAACATTTCCATTAAGTAACAAAAACGTTAAAATATTTTTTTTAAGTTCAGTTTTTTAGATGTTATTTTAACAGTATTACTTTGTTGTAAGAACATTATTTGAACATTTTTGTTAATTCTGTAACATTTCTTAAACTTTTCACTAACAACTTAAGAATAATGTTTTTCATATATTGATATAAAACAGTAAAAAAAAGCTGTTACTGTTACTGCAGGAATGTTTTTGAGAGAGTTTTTGATATACTGTAAGTCTATAAAGTTACAGCATCAGCTCAAATCTTTGGTCTTGGATGAACTGGATGAGAAATGTTTAAGTTCATTTAGACTTTTGACTGCGTGCTCAGATCTCTTCAGAAACTCATTTGGAGATCATCTGGAGACTAAAACTTAATGAGCCTCACGGTTCCTCTGTTTTGGGCCAGTTGGGCCATACCTTGTACAAAAACATATGATTAATTAAAAAAGCAGTAGTATTAACAGTATAAATTTAATTTCTGCCCTAACCTCACACCAAACCTAACCATCAAAGTAGAATATGTGAAGATATACAAATGAAATGAGAAATTCTCAAGATAAATGAGAAATTCACACACATTTGACATTCATTTACTACAGCTTGAAGTTTTGAATTGCCATGATCGTGTTTGACCAGAACTCTCTGTTCTCTAGCAACGGCACACATTACCCTAGCAACATGATGCCCGTGGGTAAGCAAACAAATACCAAAAATATATTGACTAAATTAGTTACTTTTTTATCCTAGTAAACAATATATTAACAGGTTTTAAAAAAGAATTATTTTACAAACTGTTCTGAAGTTACACTTTGAAAATCGGGGACAAGCTATAAATAACCAAACATGTCCTCTGAAAACTAAGAAGCCACAGTTCTGACACGTAAATGAGGTAAAGTGCTCATAAGGTTACGCATTCCATCTTTTTTTAA